>ML808685.1:62116-93508 GCA_009831015.1 Picea engelmannii | reverse complement strand
TGATTATTTTATTTTTTATATATATTTATTATTTAATTATTATTTTAAATTATTATTAAGTTTAAATTTCAATGTGTTAAATTATTAATTTTAAATAGCTCTCGTATTGATTAACTATATATATATATATTTAAGTATATGTTTCAAATTAAAACTAAGTAATGTGATTAACTAAAAGTAATTAATCATTGGAATTAGAATGATTAATTAATTAAGTGAGTAATTAATGTTAATGTTAAATTATGTTAAAAAAATTCACACTAATTAGTTTAAACTAAAAGTTTGAAGACTTAAACCATGACACGGGGAGGGGGCTTCTTGCACGCTAAGAATGTAAGATAGAGAAATTGGCGAGTGTGGTACAGTGCTAGCATAACTACCAGACAAGAGAGTTAGTGGTTTTCTTAGGTGAAGACATCAAGCTTAGAGGCTTTCGACCTTGACCTAGCCACTTCCCCTAAAGAGAGTAACATTTGTTTACAGACAAGTAAAAAAAAAACTTACGCCTAAGCCTGTTTTTTAGTTTAAGTTGCGCAAATGTGAAATGTCCTTGAACTCACCCTGACAACTTTGGTTGATGCAGGTTAAATCATATAGGATGGTTAGGACTCAATGGAATCGAGGCAGAGGAGCATCGTCGTAGGCACCGCCAGCGCCGCCACCACCATCACCTGAACTAGCTCTCATACTACGCTCTTTGGAGGCCATAAATGAGACTTTAAAGGGGCGAAAACCAACAGGGATCGAAGTGGAACCCCCACCATCTGGAACGGGTAATCCAAAAGTGTTGATGGATTTAGGGGGAGGACCTCCACCCAAATACATCACTAGAGAACTACAGAAGATCAAACTTCTAGAGTTTGCTGGGGGTCGTGCCAGTGAACGTGCAAAAGCATGGTTGGAAGGCATGATAAGGTGTTTTGACTTAAGAGACTATGCATCCACTTCAAAGGTGAAGATAGCGTTTTTTCAGTTAAGAGACAGTGCCTTGAACTGGTGGGGAAACCTGGAAAGGAAACTGCATCTTACTCTGGACACCGTATCTTGGTAACTTTTCAAGGAGAGGTTCTGAAGTAAATATCTACCAACTTACTATGAGGAACAACAGGTGGGAGCATTTCACGCTCTAGTACAGGGAAACAGGATCGTAGAGGAATACGAGATCAGGTTTATGGAATTGGTAAAATATGTTTCATACATGGATAATGACCAATGACAAGCAGAATGCTTTGTCTATGGGTTAAACCCTAAGATAAGGGCTATGGTGCAGATGTGGAAATAGTCTTCAGTAGCAGAAGCAGTGGAAAATGCACATTATGCGGAGGAACACATGAACTTAACTGGAGGTACGAGACCGACCTTTCCGCATCGTCCTGGATTCGTGGGGAAGGCCCCTAGGACATTTCCTAGGGGAGGGGGCTCAAGGCCACTTCCATATGGTAATATAGTTGCACCAAGGACAGTAGCCGCGGGGATTTCAATGGCAGTGAGTGCAGGATGTCGTTCATCACCAACGATGCAGGTAGGTCCACAACCATCTCAGGGGACAGCTAGTAGGGGCAAGGGTTCCAGGGGAAGGAACTCATTCCAGAGACATTCACAGAACAGTGTGCAGGTTCAATCTCGTGTTACCTATTAGGGATGCGGAGGACCCCATTACCAGCATGACTGCCCAGAGTTACAATCAGGATTTGTGCATAGAGAAGGAAAGGCTCCGATGGGAAGAGCAAGTGGCAGCCACCAGATTTACGCAGTGGTTAATAATCACCAGGAAAAACATCAATCCACGGTGGTGGAGTCATCAAGTACGCTAAATCATATAATTGTTAAAATTTTATTTGATTCTGGTGCGACAGATAGTTTCATTTCACCATCTGCAATAGAAAAGAGTGGGTTGGCAGCCTACGAGAATGATGACTTTAAACAAGTCGAGATGGGTTCGGGGGAAAAACAAGCGGTAGGACCTAGCGTTGATAATTGTATAGTAGACCTGGGAGTGTGTACTACCAGGTTGAAGGTATATGTCACTGCTCTTAGGGTGTATGACCTAATCATTGGAATGGATTGGTTAGAAGCTCATCGAGCTTTGGTAGATTGTTTCGCAAAAAGGGTGCTTTTTGTCGATGATGAAGGAATACCAGTAGAGATCCACGGTGTCCAGAGACAGGTGTCTCTATGCTTTATCTCAACTATGAAAGTTAAACGGTGCATGAGGCAAGGGTGTTGACTTTATGACATTGAAGCAGTTAATGAAAGGAAAGGACCCTCCTTGGATCAGTACCTGGTATTGTCAGAATTTAAGGATGTTTTTTCGAACAAGTTACCAGGGTTACCTCCTGAGAGGGAGCTTGATTTTACTATTGAGCTAAAACCTGGTGCAGAACCAATTTCCAAGACTCTGTATCAGATGAAAGCACTGGAAATTTGTGAATTGCAAATGCAGTTGAAAGAGTTACTGGACTTAGGGCTAATAAGGCCCAGTGTTTCACCTTGGGGTGCACCAGTAATTTTTGTAAAGAAGAAGGATGGATCCTTATGACTGTGCATAGATTATAGGCACTTGAACCGTGCTACAATGAAAAATAGGTACCCAATGCTGCGAATATATGACCTCTTTGATCATATGAAAGGAGCAACAATATTCTCAAAGATCGATTTGCGATCAGGGTATCATCAATTAACGATTAAGGAAGGCGATATCCCAAAAACTTCCTTTCAAACTCAGTTTGGGCATTATGAGTTTTTCATAGTACCTTTCGGATTGACCAATGCACCAGCAGTATTCATGAGCCTCATGAACGACGTATTTCAGAAGTACTTAGACCGTTTTGTACAAGTCTTTTTAGATGACATCCTCATCTATTCCAAAAATGAAAGAGAACATGAGGAACACTTACGAGTGGTTTTGTCCTGCCTTAGAGAGAAAAAATTGTATGGGAAGTTGTCGAAGTGTTCCTTCTTTCAGAAATATATCCACTATTTAGGTCATATCATTTCCAGTGAAGGAATCTCTATGGACCCAAAAAAGGTAAAGGCCATTATGGAGTGGCCAGTGTCAAAAAATGTCCATGAGGTGAGAAGCTTCATGGGGCTAACAGGTTATTAACGGAGATTTAGCGAAACCCATCACCACTTTGCAGTGCAAGGGGGTCAGGTGTGAATGGACAGAAGAATGTGATAGTGCATTCATTGAACATAAGAGGATACTAACTAGTGCGCCAATTCTACGAGTATCAGATATGGAAAAGGACTTCATAGTCTGCACGGATGCCTCGAAGCAAGGGTTGGGGGCTGTGCCAATGCAGGATGGAGGAGTGATAGCTTATGCATCAAGGAAGTTGAAGAAACACGAAGAGCTATACGTGACTCATGATTTAGAGTTGGCAGCTGTAATGCTAGCTCTGAAACTTTGGAGACACTATCTTGTGGGGTGAAACTTTGAGCTCAAAACGAACCATCAAAGTTTAAAACATCTCTTCACTCAAAGGGATCTGAATGCCAGGCAAAGGTGATGGAATGAGTTCATGAGTGAGTACGATTTTGGTATTTCATATATCAAAGGAAAAGAGAATGTGGTCGCAGATGCCTTGAGTAGGAGACCATGTGTCTTCTCCTTGGTACCCTTAAAAGTCAATCTGAGGGAACGTGTATTGACGCAACTCCAAGGAGACAGTTGGTATTTAGAGGTTACTTCAAACCTCCAGAGTGGGAGGCAATTAGATCCAAAGTATGAAGGATATAGTCTGGAAGCATACGGATTTTTAAGATATCGGGGAAGGATGTACATCCCTGAAAATGGGGATATTCGAAGCATCATACTGAAGGAAGCCCATAGAGCACTTTATTGTGCGCATCCGGGTGTGAAGAAGATGTACACAGACATGAGGAAGCTTTTCTTCTGGGTAGGCATGAAGCGTGATGTAGTCCATTTCGTCGCCAAGTGCCTAGAGTGTCAACACGTGAAAGCCGACCACCATCACCCGACAGGCCTCCTACAACCACATGATGTTCCTATGTCCAAGTGGGAAGTCATCTCTATGGATTTTGTTGTGGGGTTGCTACTCACATCTCATAGACACAATTCCATTCTTGTGATAGTGGATAAGTTAACCAAGAGTGCTCATTTTATTCCGGTTAGAGACACTTACGATGTCATTGATGTGGCATGTGTGTTTGTAAGTGAGGTCATCCGTTTGCATGGGATACCTAAGAAGATCATTTCAGATAGGGACTCCAGATTCACTTCTAGGTTTTGGACAAGTTTGCAGTCAGCGTTGGGGACTCAGTTGAACTTAAGCATAGCTTATCATCCTGAAATAGATAGGAGAACCGAGAGAGTAAATCAAGTCATGGAAGACATGCTTAGGATGTATGTCATGGATAATCAAACCCAATGGGAGAAGTACCTACCTTTGGTAGAGTTTGCCTACAATAACAGTTTTCATAGCTCCATTGGAATGCCACACTACGAAGCTCTGTATGGAAGGCCATGCAGAACATCGTTGAATTGGGATAGATTAGAAGACCGAGTTAAATTTGGGTCGGAATTGATTCAAGAGGTGGAGGAACAGGTGATTCAAATTAGGCAGAGACTAAAGGAAGCACAGAATAGATAGAAAAGTTATGCGGATGCACACAGGACCAACCGAAGTTATGAAGTGGGAGACCAGGCTTTCATTCGTATCAGGCCTAACAAGAGTACCATATGGTTCGGGAAGGGGACAAAGTTGTCACCTCGATTTATAGGACCATTCAGAATCCAAGAGAAAATTGGACCCGTTGCCTATCATCTCGTACTGCCACCCCACCTACATAAAACTCATAATGTTTTTCATGTATCTGTTTTACGTCATTATGTTGTTGATGAATCACATAAGCTAAATTGGAAGGAATTGCAGGTATCAGACGTGGGAACTCTCACGGTAGAACCGTTACGCATATTGGACCGTAGAGTCTGACAGCTCAGGAACCGTCTGGTAGACCAGTTAAGGTCCAATGGGAAAAGTATAGTTCAGGATATGCTACTTGGGAATATGCCGAGACACTACGACGAGACTATCCCTCACTTTTTTGACCACCTTGAGAATATGTTTCTCGAAGGTGGGGTGTATGTAACACCACCTTTTGACTTAGACAACCAGGATTACCTGAGGCCTACACACTTTTATTTTCTATTCACAGTGAAAATATTAAATGATACACTTGAACTTTTAAGACGTATGAACCTTTATGCATGTTTAAATGTATTTGAATAATGATGGATATGATGGGATATATTGTGAGAATGTAAATTTTATGAATGTTTAAATGTTATTGATGATGATGGATATAATGCGATCTGCTATGTGGATGTAAATTTTATGAATGTTTAAATGTTATTGATGATGATGGATATGATGTGATATATTGTATGAATGAGAATCCTATGAAGGTTTAAATGCTATTAGAATGATGTTGGATATGATGCAATCTATTTTGAAAATGATAATTTTATGAATAGGTGTCATTAATTGAATTATGGGATATTATGAGATCTATTTCTAACTTGAAAACTTTGATGTTAAGTTGTTCGTATGCGGATACCGAAATGAAATTATGGTTGTATGCAATTACATGATGATAATGCATAGAAATGTATGAGTTTGTGTTACAGACTAATCTGGAGGTTCTGGGCTATGAAATAGCCAAGGGATAATAATGATGAAAGTGGATGTCATGACCACTGGCCGAGAAACAATATGGTATGAATATTTGTATGTGAAATTATATTGGTTTGGATGCATTGCTATGATATGTGGACCAGTGCAGGATTTTAGGTGATGAGACTGCCCAAAACTAAATAGACGATGACAAAACTCCCAGCAACATGGTGCCACTGTATATTCCATTGTAGGGTGTGGACCCTAGTTATGATTAGGAGGGGTGGAGGCATTTCCCACCGTGTATCCTCTCAAACCTAAAGTCATGGGAGGACGATGTTAGCTCACGCTCCCCTAGACGTGTGATGATGACTGCCAGTTGCCCGCTGGGGAAGGTTGGTCAAGGTAGTGACACTTCCACTTACGGGTTCTATTTGGAGTTAGGTCAATATAGTTGATTCTCCAAGATAGTCCAATAGAGGAAGGATAGGAATGGAAGATGGAAGTAAGTTAGGGAGGAAGGATGAGTAGAAATAGTTGAGAGTGTATGGAGATTTGTCTTACGGTGGAATTTATTGTTTTTCCTTCTGAAAAGAAAATGCATATATATATGAATATTCATAATTATGTAATTAAATTACAATTGTCTAAATAATGTTGTTGAGCTAGATAATTGAAATTAAAGGATTTCACAAACATTAGATTGGTTTATTTTCTTTTATAAAATGAATAGTCTTGTTGAAGGGATTGGATGCATATGGAAATTACTATAGAGATGATAGTTATTGATATTAGTACATGAACNAGACTTGTATGTACTAGCTACACATGCATTTCTTGCGCATGTACACTAGTATGAATGAGTTTCTTGGCTTACTTACTAATAATGATGGTTATTTGTTATGAATGTGTGAACCATGTTTCTTTTCCCTTGTATCATAAAATACCTTAACTTCTGGACGAAGTTTTCTGAAGGGTGGGTGTATGTAACAACCCTAGTTAAATAGTTGCATAGGGTTTATCAAGTATAGTTAATTAAATAATTAACTATCCTAATATATTTTAGTTAAACAATGATTATTTATTAAAAATATTAATTAATTAATTATTAATTGTTTATATATGTTGATTAATTAATTAATTAATTAATTAACTCATTAAAGGTTTGTGTAATGAATTAAGAGCTTAATAATTTTTATTTATTTATTATAAAACTTTACGTATGCAGGGGGATGGAGCATTGAGTGGAGGGATAAGGTAATAAATGGAGGGATAAGGTGGGTGGCATTAAAGGAGGGTAGGAGTCAGTGAATGGAGGGAGATATGACTAGGCTGAGGCCTTCGGGAGATTATTATGAAATTTTGGGGAGAGGAGCATTATTGGAGGACAAGACTGTATTTTCTGTATTTTTGTTGGATATTTTTCTAGTTTTGGAGTTTGGTTTTGGAGTTTGGGTGGACTGTTATAGGGGTGCACCAGGTTGCTGGGAGTTTTGGGCTCGGGGGCCAGGAATCCTCACAGAATCTTGGGGCTATGGATATAGACAGGCTCTGTTCCTAGCTGGCAGGGAGGAAGATTCGGTTTTGGGAAGAGTCTGGGCAGAGCAGCAGAGAGGACAACCAAAGGTCGGGAATTTAGCATCAGACAGAGGTATTTTTATTTATGCATTATCATGAATATGTGATGGTTATTTAAATTTATTAGCATGCTATTCATAAATTTAAATTTCTGCTGCTTATATGTTGAATAATGAAATTGCTTATTGCTTATACATCAAAATAATCTTAATTGTTTAAATTTACAAAAACAATTTAGGCTTTGTTTGCATCTTCACGTCCGAGACATCTTAAAAGTACCCCGTCATAATTAACACGGAAGAGAACCGGATTTATGAGGTGATATTGTGTGGATTTTAACCTGAGAGCTCTCCTTTCCCTAGGTTTTAGGTTACCTGGAGAAGTCCCATGATGCAGGAGATAAGTCAGTTTCTCATACCAAGACTCTTTCCCTGGGGAGATGTATGAAGCTTCACCACACCATAATTCCAATTCATTCTCCCATCTAGGGTCTTCATTTACTTGGTCCTAGGCTTCATATACCAGTTTGCATAACCCTTGTCATTTAACCAATTTAATAGGGTTTATATCTAGATCAAATTCTTGGACTACTACCATCCAGTTTCCCCTTCTTTACCCCATATCTTGTTGAGTGAATAAGGATCGGACCACAAGGTGAGGCACCATGACTTTGGTATGATAATTTAGGATGTAAGATATGAAGTGTTTCACCGCTTTGT
This sequence comes from Picea engelmannii, assembly GCA_009831015.1. Classification (NCBI taxonomy): domain Eukaryota; kingdom Viridiplantae; phylum Streptophyta; class Pinopsida; order Pinales; family Pinaceae; genus Picea; species Picea engelmannii. Next base: position 85,572 of record ML808685.1, on the reverse strand, counting down.
AAACCACATAAGCCTTCTTGTCGATGGCAGGGTAATTTAGTTCGTCTCCTTGGAGGTTAGTGCTCATGAATGACACTGGGGCCTCATTGTTGTCATCATATTTCTAAGTTAATATTGTGGCTAACGATTTGTCAGAGGCGATGGTATAGAGGAATAAATATTTATTGAAATAAGGACTTCGCAACACTGGGGCTTGAGATATTGCAGTCTTAATATTGTTGAACACACTCTTTCATTCATCATCCCACTTGAATTCAATGTCTTTACAGATCATTTTTTGTAAGGGATTGATAGTTTCAACGAAATTGAGAGTGAATTTCCTCACAAAGTTGATCTTTCCAAAAAATGATTGCAACGCCGTCTTGTTGTGGGGTAATGGAATCTAAGCTATAGCCTTAACTCATTTTGGGTCTATGCGAATTCTGGCTTGGGATATAATATGACCTAACAACTTCCCTTCTTCAACACTAAAAATAGTTTTCTTAGGGTTTAAGGATATACCGTATTTCCTACACCTTTCAAAAATATGGGTTAAATGTTGGATGTGATCTTCTCTATTCTTTGAATACACAGTCACTTCATCCAAATAAACCACTACACATTTTTTGATTAGTCCCTGAAACGCTACATCCATGGCCCTTTGGAAGGTCACTCCTGCATTGATTATCCAAAAAGGAATATGTTTATAAGCGAAGGTTCCCCACTTGGTTCAAAAGGTATTTTTCAAGCAGTCTTCCTTTGAAACTAGAACCTGGTTCTAACCTGAGAAATCATCCAGCAGGGAGAAAATCTCAGAGCTAGACACATTTTGCAAGAGTGGCTCCATTGGTGGGACTGGGTAGTTGTCCTTTTCCGAAGCTCTGTTGAGGTTTGTGAAGTCTACGCATAAACAAATCCCCCCAGAATGTTTCCTCACAAGAACCAAATTTGCTACCCATGCAGAGTGTCTAACCTGGAAGATAATTTTGGCATCTAATAGTTTCTTTAACTCCTAACACATGAGAGGATCCAATGATGGTTGGTACTTATGGAGATTCTGTTGGAAGGGTTTTACTTCAAGATTTAAAGGGATAGTGTGTTGAATGATACAGGTATCATAAGTTTTCAGATCTCAGTAGAACTATGCAAAGACATCTTGATATTGTCTGAAAAGTTTTAGATAGCCCTTCCTTTCCTCTTTAGATATTGTCTTGCCTATATTTATATTCTTGGGGTTTTCCGGAGTTCTGAGATTTATAGTTTCATGCATGGGGTAGGAACTACTGGTCTTTGCATTTTTTGGCCCCTTAAATCTTTCTCTTGGATCAAAAAGGGTTTCTAAATTGGCTATTACCTTTGGTATCATGTGAGACTTCGATTTGTCAGTCAGTTGTTCTATCTAGGGATCATTTTCTGTTGATTTTTCCTGGAATACCTCATCGTCAATAGCCAAGTGTTATCCCTCGACCAAGTTTTGAGGAAACACTGGTTGGGTTTGACCACTTTTTGGACTTCGACAGGCTGGTCGAAGATAGAGTGCCCAAGCATAGCTGAGATCATGGGATCTCACATTTATTTGTGGGCTTTGTGGATCCATCATGGGGTTCTTAGTTTTTATGTAATGGGTTATGTTATGTCGGCCCATGGGTTTTACCCATGATTAGGCCTTTTTGTAAATGTATAAATAAGTAAGAATGTAGTAAGCAAAGTGTTCTTAGTGCAAGAAATGTGATTAGTATGTATCTAAGTGAAAGAGGCAAGTAGTTTTGAGTTTCTTTGTGCAACAAAACATGTATGTAAGGATTTGTGCTCCATAGAGGAGTTGGCTCTATGCCTTGACCTAATTTAGAGAAGGTGGATCTAGTGCGCAGTGCGCAGATCACCTGTCCTAGTGAGATTTTACCTCTATGGCTTAGTGCAGAAGAGCAGATGAATGTAAGAGATTGAAGAAGAATAATAGAAGAAGAAGAAGTTGGTGGACATAGCCCCACACTGTGGTAAACCACGTAAATCTTGTGTTGATGAGTTGCTTTGTGTTATGATGTTATGCTTTGAATATATTTAGTACATTGAATGTTATGAATGTTAGATAGATCTATGGATTCTTATTGCTTTGTCTATGTTGAATGTGTTAGATCTAACTTATGATGCTAAGTACGAGGTATATGTTATCATTGTTATTGCACCGAATTGTACTTAGGGTTGATCTGCGATGTGAATAAGGCTAATATATTATTGAACATTGTTCCTAAGTACTCTGTGAAGTGTTGTAATCACAGATCTGTGTCTCAACTTGGTTACAGACACTTGAGTCCTGTAACCCCCCTACCTCTACCTCGGGTAAGATTGCATATGATTCGCAGGTGTTGTTGAAAGGGTCGATAGTTAGAGTTTTGTTGGTGTGCTGTTAGAGTAGAACCACGGGTTTGACCCTATGCCAAAAAATGGTTTCATTGCCGAGACCTGAAAATTTGATTACTAGGAACTGAAGTAAAATAAAAGAGAATCTTTGTGCATAGATCTATTCTTGTAGTGCGTAGTATTCTACTTGACTTGCGAAGCTCTGTGCTAAGAAAGAAACCCCATTTGACAAAATGAGGTAAGATCTTAAAGCTTTGTGTTTGATAAGAGTAAGTAAAGTGAAATGTTTTGTTTCAAAAGCATGGATCTAGGTATGTTTGATAGATTTTGTCCTAGTATGAAAGCTAGGGTATAGTTAGAAGAAAGAATTGATTTGAATAAAATCAATAGAATTAGAGAAAGATATGTCATCCCTATCCATAGAAAATTTTTTAGGACTAATAAGTGGATGCAGGAACCTAGAAAGAATTTTTGTAGATTGCAAGTCCAACACTATGATCCTAATGCGCAGTACAAGAAAAGTTGGGGAACTTATAAGAGAAAGAGAGAAGTGAAACTATGTTATAACTGCAGAAGACTGAGACATATTGCTAAGGAATTCCCTAGTGCAGGTCCTATTTGTCTATGTTGTAAAATTTTTGGTCATAAGGTTGAGGTCTGTCCAAGGATGATTGCTAAAGTTAAACAAATGAACGTGAGTCGAGAGAATAAGAGCATGTTAGAAGATCAGAAAGAGAAAATATTAGAGGAAGTTCATACTACATTAGTACAGTTGAAAGAAGCAATGAATGATCACAAAGATGTTAGTTGACCAAAGATCATGAAAGAAAAACAATGCATAGATACAAGAATAGGAGACTTCGGCATAGAATGTGTCTTGGATGAAGAAACACAAGTAAATATTGTGCTAGAAAGCACTTGGGAAACTTTGGGAAAGCCTACTATGGTACCTTCATTGGGAAGAATAGGTTTATTTAAAGGAAATATGATAACCCTATGTGGAAGAGATACTAATGGACCTGTTATTATTCATGGGACACTGAAAGAAGAGGAATTTGAAGTTATTAGGTTTGCTGGGAACAACGCCCCTTTTCCTCTTTTGTTAGGAAAGACTTGGATTGAGAAGGATCAAATCATAAGGACAACAGAGGAAGAATCTATAGAAAATAAAAAGAAAGAACTAAGGGACTTCATATCTAGAAGAGTAGATCGACTGATAGAAGAAGGAGAAGCTAATTCAAAGCAACAGAATGAAAGAGAACTAGCCATGGAATTTGAAAGAGCGCAAGATGGTGTGAAGGACTTATCCATGCAAGAAGAAAGTATATCCACCTAGGAATCAGTAAGGGAAGGGATATTAACTTTGACCCCTTTAAAATCACATCAACAATGCGAAGCTACTACACTAAGAGAAGATAAGAATAAGAATGGAAAGAGGAATCCAGAGACTTAGATCATAGGAAAGAAGGCAAGGAAGCTCAGTAAGAAGAAATCCAAGTTAGAAAAGCTACAGGAAGTCCCAGAGAAGACTTTGCAGGAGGAAGGCTTGCAGGCTATGAACCTCGTCGGAACAACAGAACCACGCAGGATGAGACTTCACCTCGACAAAGCTATATGACTGTTGGAAGCACCCTGACCATTAGAACGATGCTCCAAACAACTAGGAAACACATTTATGGGCGAATAGACCACATTTGGGACGTTGAGACCATGCCATAAAGAGATGATTTGTATTGATTGAGGCATTCTTATTCATTGGAGGAATTGATTACGATGCTTTCTTATTTAACTGGTCTGACGCTGTGCCAGGACCACTTTTTTGCCACTCATGATTAACATTGCTAACAAAGAAGTGATTGTGTATGTTGAGATATGATTCTAGAACCTAGACCTCGCCATTTGTTGTTTTCCCCACTATCCATTTTCCTACCTCGACCCATCCATTAAAAGAAAGAATGTTGGACACCCAAACTGAGTTAGAGAAGTCCGTCGAGGAGGTTGTTAGGAAGTATATGGATGATAGAGGCATGTCTAAAGGTGTTCATGCATCGTTAACCAGGGGATCGCGAGCCTCCCCCTCAGCTGGAATTCAATCGAAATGTGATAACCCCTCGATCAAGAAGCGAAGTAAGAATCGCGAGGATATGGCTAACGCGAAGCAGATCCCGTCAATATTACTTGATTATATCCTGACTTTCGCTAGCGAGGTTAACCATGATAGAATTTCATGGTGCTTCAAGTGTACATTGATCACCGTGTACATCCCGAAGGGGATACACGTAGAAGGAAGTCAGTTGGGCCAGATCCCAGCATTGAAGAATAGTGATTTCAACCTCAGTGATAGAAATAACTATACGATGCTCGCACCACATAGATACTTGATGAAGATGACTGGGAATAAGGCTCCCATAGTTTCCCAGCCTTGGATAAAGGATCTCGTGTAGTCCATGATAATGAACATCATGAATATCCCTCACTTTGGATGAAATCGGGAGGTTAATGCTTGCGTTAAACTCCAATTGTCATGCTATCATGGAGGATACATGTGGCTCGAAAGATGCATTACTATGGATCTAGCATCGATCCACCTGATCACAGGACTGAGCATGCAGGGACCTGACCCTCAATAGTTCTACCCAGGGAAGACTTCAGATCATTCCATGGCACAACGCATTAAGGAGGCCCACGAGAAAGTTGAGAAGGGGAATTGAGGCTACAAGGTAGCTTCTATATAGGATGGCATAGTGCACCTAGATTGCCAACTTATAGATGGAAATCTTGTCAGAAAGAACTGCCCCACAGAGGTCATCGGATTCATGGTGGACCTCTCAAGAAAATGCGTGGAGGGGATGCAAATGAATTGGGCAAGATACCTCATCAAAAATATCGAGAAATACTATCACGAAGCACAGGATCAAGGGTACAAGTTCCATTTCAGCTGGTTTTTGGTGTTGATCGCATTTTTCTCTTGGAAAATGCTGGAAGCAGCTGCCTTCCTAGAGATTTAACCTTTGGATCCATTGGCCGTGAAGTTCTCCACTCTATGCTACATGAATGACATGTCAAAGAAGTGGGATTCAAACACAGTGTTCCACACCTACTATCAATAGCTAAAGGTGGCCATAGAATCTTTTCCTCTCATGACACCACGAACATTGCACCATTACAGGCCATTAGCTAAGTTCTGCACAGATCGTCATTTCATTTATATCACTGCGCACAAGGATGAGAGAAAGGAGAAATTACAGTCCTAATATAAGTTGAACGATGATTATCCAGGTGGATATCGGTGGCCACCCACCTTTTCCGACTGGCTCGAAACAACTTTCTTGCAATTTTGGCAATTTAGTATTTTTAGCAGGTTTTAACTTACGGGGCCATTTTGAGGGCCTAAATGAAGGTTTTTCGAGATATAGGTTCTCAATGATAACCAAAGGAATAATTGAGCCCCCAAAATGAATCTCCTCAACAATACCTTTCCAATGAGCTATCACACGCCTAAAATGGAGATCGTATGCAAAAGTTACGACCCTAGGAAGTTGATGTACTAACTTACCCAAACGGGGCCCACATGACTTTTGGCGCTTCATCTCCTAGGGTTAGGTTTTTGGATGTCTAGGACTTTTGGCATTCCTCTTTATTGTAAAAATTCCTTCAGAGCCTCATTGTAATCATCTTCTTGCGAATGCGAGTAGCTGTCACATCTCTTCTCAGAGATAAGCTCCCACCATTCTAGCGAGTCTTTCACTCTGTATTTTTACAGTCTTTGTACATTTCTTTCATTAATAGAAATCGTGTATCACTGTATCTCTGTGTTTATGGTTGCATCTATGATATATTTCTGTTATATTATTGGATATACGCGATATCTCTGTGCATTTCTTTATTATATCTCTGCTCTCATTTCGTGCCAAAAATAATTTGGATCAGTGGTATCAGAGCAGGCTGCTCTTGATCATTTTTTTTCAGTGCATGTCCTTGACGAGGTCCGAGTATAGAAAGTTGGGTCTCGAGCTTGTATCTCTTGAAGAAAATCGCTCTCACACACCCAAGAAACCCTCAATGGCAGAAGAAAAGAAAAACGACGAAGCAGATGATCCTATCAATCTATTGCTTGAGCAAGCTCTCACGCAACAGAGGGACGAAATGATGGAGAATTTTTCCCACATCCTTCAACACCTGCTGATAGCATCAGGCACATCTTCATCAAGAGGCCACTTTGGAGGCACCTCGCCTTTCAAGGTACAAGTTAATTTTTATATTCCTGTATTTGAAGGACAGATAGATGCAAAAGCCCTAAAAAATGGTTAACTCTGCTAGAAGGTTATTTCTCTGTTCACAATTTTTTCGACAAAGAAAAGATCACCTTCACACTCGTTAAATCTCTCCCTCATGTCAAACATTGGTGAGAAACTTACTAGGATAAAAGTTCCACAGAGGAGTCTGGAATATATGGGGTCGATCCCACTTGGGATTTTTTGTGGATGCGGTAAAGGAATTATATTGCCCTGTTGGAAACTATGCAGACCAATACATGAGATGGACCACACTGCGGCAAGAGAGGGGCCAGTCAGTTCCGTAGTTCACCAATACCTTCCATACCTTGTGCACCAAGCTGGGTATCAAAGACTCCGAGCGACATTTGGTTCTAAAATACCGTGGGGATCTACACAAATAAATCCAGACTGAAATGGATTTTCTGGACATCTCATCACTCGGTGCTACCTATCGATATGTTGTTAAAATCAAGTAGAAATTTAAGGACCAGAAAAAATGGGAGTTAGGATCTGCAAATCCACAACAACCAAAGTATGACAAAGACAACCCTAACAAATAGTCTCCTGAAAACGATTCCAAGCCACATGAAAAGAAGGGTCACAGGAAGACAAAGAAGGACACCGGAAAATGGTGTGATTTCCACAAAATCCCCTAGCACAAAACTGATGAATGTCCCTCAAAACAGTCATTGGTGGCTCAGATCAAAGACAAGGAGCCAAACCCTGATTCAGAATCTGATTCTGAAAATACTAGTAAAAGACAGATAATCGACGCAAACCCCACTACTATTGTCGCGACCGCAACAATTCAACCAGAAGAACCAACAGATTCAAAAGAGGGGAAGCACCTTTTTCATTCACAGATGTGGGTGAAGGGGAACCCACTGCATTTTATTGTTGATAGAGGAAGATAGAAAAACCTCATCTCAGCAGAGGTCGTCAAACAGTTGGGATTGTCGACAACACCACACCCGCAGCCATACAATATCAAGTGGCTTTGGCAAGGACGAGATCTTCATGTCAACCAACAGTGTCAATTTTCAGACGGCATCCAACCCTTCAAGGATGAGGTATTATGTGATGTTGCCCCACTGGATGTCTGTGATGTTGTCTTGGGCCAACCATATATGTGGAGACGCCACACTGTTTATGAGTCTCGACCCCGTAGTGTCATTGTTTCTCTGGGGGTTCATCTATACATAATACCAGAGGTAGTTTTGACTACCATTCCACCTAAAAAGTGTCACAAGGTAGTATCTCATACTGCAAAATTCAGCTTCTTCACAATCTGTTCAAAAGGGGAACAGAAGGACACTGCAACCACTACAACTTCGCCCCAAGCACCTTCTATCCAACAGAAGCAGGTTGACAAGGTTGCAGCAAAACGCAAATATTCCTTCTACACACCATCCTCTCATGTAGCCCGACTTGTTGAACAATCTCAACCTCAACAGGTTCGTGACAGACTTCCACAAACTGAGCAGTGCGACATCTCCAACAAGGCAAGCAACTCACCAAGATGTAGATTCAACAAACTCTTTTCCTTCTCCCCTGAGAAATCAACGCAATGGAGACCATTGATTCCTAAGGAGGGAGGATTGATCCAGGTGGATATCGATGGCCACCCACCTTTTCCGACTTGCTCAAAATAGCTTTCTGGCAATTTTGGCAATTTAGTATTTTTAGCAGGTTTTAACTTTTGGGACCATTTTGAGGGCCTAAATGAAGGTTTTTCAAGATCAAGGTTCTCAATGATAGCCAAAGGCATGATTGAGCCCCCAAAATGAATCTCCTCAACGATACCTTTCCAATGAGCTATCACACGCCTAAAACAGAGATCGTATGAAAAAGTTATGACCCCGGGAAGTTGATGTACTAACTTACCCAAACGGGGCCCACATGACTTTTGGCGCTTCATCTCCTAGGGTTAGGTTTTTGGATGTCTATGAATTTTGGCATTCCTGTTTATTGTAAAAAGGCCTTCATAGCCTCATTGTAATCATCTTCTTGTGAATGCGAGTAGCCATCACATCTCTTCTCAGAGATAAGCTGTCACCATTCTAGTGAGTCTCTGTACATTTCTTTCATTAATAGAAATCGTGTATCACTGTATCTCTGTGTTTATGGTTGCATATCTGATATATTTTGGTTATATTATTGGATATACATGATATATCTATGCATTTCTTTATTATATCTCCGCTCTCATTTCCTGCCAAAAATAATCCGGATCAGACGAAGATATGGAGGAGATCACCAAGGAATGGTTGATAGAGTTCCTTGTATCGTTCAATGATGCAGAACTCTCTGACCCTGATATTATAGGAAGCCCCTTGGTCACTCGAGTCGAGCATGACGGATAGACTAACACGAAGAAGAAGAAGAAGAAAAAGGAGGAATTCCAAGACATTGAAATTGATGAGGAGGACAGTGCCTTGGAGGAAAGTGGGCTTGGCTCGCCCGTAGGAGGAGGAGATGAAGTAAATTAAGAAGGAGGAGGAGGGGAAGTAGGAGAAAAACTAGGAGAAGGAAAAGTTATGCTGCTGAAGGAGCCCCCTACCAAGATAGAAACACAGAAGAAGAGGAAGGGTTCTTCGCAGAAACCCTCAGCAAATAAGAAGACCCATGCCAGTAAACCCTAGATGGAGGCCACCCTCGAAGAAGATGATATAATCCTAGTTCACAGAGCGATGGAGGATGCTTCTGAGGACATCCTCCAGAGATATGGAGCGAAGCACGATGAACTATATGCCAGGATAGAAAGGGAGATGAACAAAGTACATGAAGCTATTCATTTAGTCTGCGCGGTCCCTACTGTGCCTTCCTTGTCAAAGACTGCAGATTTGGGGGATGAACCCGCCCAACTTCGATGAATTTCAGATGCAACATAGGCTTGATTTTAGCGAGTCCAAGAGGATAAAGAGAAGGCTATAGAAGCCCTGAAGAAAGAGAAAGATGAGATCTCAGAGGAATTATGATTTGCGCAGTACTGTGTGACCACTTATGAAAATGAGAAGGATGAGCTCTAGGAGACTCTTCAGCGAGACAAAGAACAGATACAGAAGGAAAAAGACTAGTTGCTCACAGAGAATACTACAGTCAAGGAAGTGATAAGAAAATAACTTCTCTTTGTGCCAGGTTCAACACAGGAGGAACATGAAGTAGTTGAGGTCCAAGTGACGAATCTTTTTTAGGCCATCCAGTAGCTTCAAGAAAGGGTAACAAAGTTGTAACTTCAAGCAGTACCTAGCACTCTGCAGGAAGTGCGTGACCAGAGGGAGGAAGCCTTTAAGAGCGCAGTGGAAAGGATCAAGATCCTCACCTCAGAATGAAATCATATAAGAAATAGAAGTGCACAAACGTATGAACACTTCATGGAAGACCCAAAACTTAGAAAGTTGGAAGTGCAACTATAAGAGGCGCAACAACAGGAACTGATAGTTCAAGCATAGATGAATTCACTCACTATGGTCAAGAGAATGAAGAGATCATAAGAACAATGCATGACCCAGCAGTAGATTACTACCATCTAAGGCAGAGTCATGGAGGTCATGTAGAGGCTACAACCAGTGCAGGACGAAGCCTGTACGGTGTTTGAAGAGATCAAAGGACAAGGATCGAAACTGGAACAAGTGGTTGTGACAGTGGAATAATGCCTGGAAGGGCCCGTTACAGAGAAAATGATCCAGGAATTTTCCTAGAAGGAGGCTTAGGTGAAGCAACAGATCGAGGCAGCTCAAGCTAAGCTCGAGGCCTTTGAAGCAATTTTTCCCAGATCTGAGTGACTCTGGACGAGTCACAGGTGAGTGTTGGGGGCATGTTGGCCCTCGACCAAGTTTTGAAGAAAAATTTCTCGAGTTTGACCACTTTTTGGACTTCGACAAGCTAGTTGAAGATAGAGCGACCAGGCAGAGCTAACATCACGGGATCTCACTTGTTTGTGGGATTTGTGGACCCAACATGGGGTTCTTAGGGTTTATGTAATGGGTTATGGGATGTCGGCCCATGGGTTTTACCCATTATTAGGACTTTTTGTAAATGTATAAATAAGTAAGAATGTAGTAAGTGAAGTGTGTTTAGTGCAAGCAATGTGATTAGTATGTAGCTAAGTGCAAGAGGCAAGTAGTTGTGAGTTAGGGAAGGTGGATCTAGTGCGCAGTGTGCAGATCACCTATCCTAGTGCGAGTTTGGCTCTGTGGCTTAGTGCACAAGAGCAGATGAATGTAAGGGATTGAAGCAGAACAATAGAAGAAGAATAAATTGGTGGACGTATCCCCACACTGGTGTGAACCACGCAAATCTTGTGTTGATGAGTTGCCTTGTGCTATGATGTTATGCTTTGAATCTATTTGGTACATTGAATGTTATGAATGTTAGATAGATCTCTGGATTCTTAGTGCTTTGTCTATGTTTAATGTGTTAGATATAACTTATGATGCTAAGTGAGAGGAATATGTTATCATTGTTACTGTGTTGATCTATACTTAGGGTTGATTTGCGATGTGAATAATGCTAATATATTATGGACCATTGTTCCTAAGTACTCTGCGAAGTGTTGTAATCAGAGATCTATGTCCCAGCTTGGTTACAGACACCTGAGTCTTGTAACCCCTCTGCCTCTACCTCGGGTGAGACTACATCTACTTCGCATGTGTTTTCGAAAGGGCTGGTATTTAGGGTTTTGTTGGTGCTTTGTTAAAGTTGAACCTCAAGTCTACCCCTGTGCCAACACCAAGTCTTTGATGTTATCTTGGTTAGTCAAACCGTTTATGATCCCTTCATCTCCTTCAAATACCTTCCAATTAGAAATATTGTTGGGCACTGATGGTTTGTAGAGAAATTCCATAGTGAACCAAGAGGCTTCATAATCTTCTAGAGGTGATAGCGGTGATAGCCTTGAAGTAGCGGTGGCCAGAGAATCAACAAGAATGTTCTTTTCTCTGGGGACCGCTGTAATGTTGAAAGATTCAAAATGCTCTATTATCCTGTGAAATTCTTGTTAGTAATTCCTCAGGTGTGGAGAGGTGCAATGTATAGTATTCCTTACTTGTCTAAAAATGATTTTAGAATCTCTGAAAAACTTCAATTCTTTGACGTTTAAGTCTGGATTTCTTTAACCCTTGTACTAGAGCTTCATACTCTGCGGTGTTATTTGTGCATTCAAATTCTAGCCTACAGGACAGGAAATGTCGTTTACCCTTTGGATCAATGAGGATACACCCTGATCCTGATCATTCTTTTGATTTAGATCCATCAAAATATAAGGTCCAGATTTGTGCGCAAAACCTATCAGCTTCCTCTTTTTTGTCACTTTTCTCTTTTTCTCCTGTTTGTTCTGTTATTTCTAACACAGGTTCTTGACAGAAAAGGGTTTCCTCTGCCACCGTCGACAATTTATCTTGAAAAATCATTTTGGAGTTTTGAGTAAGAGGGACATCATATGAGAGGGGGGAGAAATTCCCAAAATTAGAGTCACAGGAATAATTTCATGGCATGGGAAAATCTGTCGATGAGGGTTCATTAAGGGTTTCTAAATCATTGAAAGTGTATTTCAGATATATTTCCCTATCAATCCTGATCGTATTTGTGTGCCCCTTTAATGGCATCCAAAGGTGCTCCCAGTCTGTACTAAAGTATCTGTTTAACTTCTTAGACCAATCCTGACTCAATAACAATCCATAAGCTTCCGAAATATCTACTACAATGATGTCAATTACTTGCACAAATTTAGCGTGTGTCATTATTATGATCATCGCATCTTTGAGTTCTCCCATGACCTTGACCTGGGTTATGTATAGTTGTATCACATGTTTATCACTTTTGAGAGGAACTGCGTTTAATGTTTTACAAATATATAGTGGCATAACATTAGAAGATGCTCTTGAGTCGACCAAATAGTTATGGAGGTTTATGTCGAAGACTTCAAACATTATAAGGAATGGTGGGAAAAAAGGTTTTCCCTTCTTATATTCAGAGCAGGCATTCACAGTTGGTTTATTCCCTAGATCTGTGGGAGTTAGATTTCTTCCTTGGTCAGTGCTCATTGTAGGATTTTCTACTGATTTCAAGGCTTGTAACAAAAAATCTTTTTGTTGAGGGATTCTACATATGTCCATAACTTATATATTTGCATTAAAATTCTTCAAGTATTCTACTATGTTGTAATCAATATTGGGTGATTCTCGTGTATGGATGTTTATAGGGTTTCTTTGGGGAGGAAAAGGTGCTTACGATTGATCGGGGACTAGTTTTCTTCCTAAATTTGGGGTCGTAGTAAGGTCATTTGAGACAGGTTGACCCCTACTTCATGTTTGCACAACCAAAACTTGTACGGGTGGTTATTGAACCTCAAATAGGTCATCAGAAGGAATTGGTAGGTCGAGGTACCATATAAACATGGTTGTTTCTTCTGGTGGAGCAACTTCTTCCTGATCGATGATATTCATAGTTGAGTCGGTTTATTGTTCGGTTAGGGAGACTTCATCTAGAAATCTGTTGGCCATCAAATTGATGGCATGCACCCATTGGGGGAAGTCTCTTTCAGAGTGATTCTCTTGGTGATAAGTACAAAAAGAGTCAGATGCTACATTTCCCAGATCGATGTTTAAGTTGGCTAGGGGGGGTTCAATTGCTTTGAATGGTGGATTCCTTTTGAAAAATGGTTTACAGGGCCTTTGGCCTTGGTTTCCCTCCCCTGCACTTCTCTTCATGTCTATGATTTTTTTTGACAACTTCTTGACCATGCGTTGCAGGTCCTCTATGTCCCCACTTCCCTTTTATGGTACTTGTTATGTTTTTTTCCCCGAGGGTCTAGTCAACATGAGTCCTCTCCTGGGAGGAGGTTGAAATTATTTCTTAACTAAAGAGACCTGGCCTTCTTTGCATCCTTTCATTTGGAACTCTGTCATTTTGGCTTCATCAAAGTTCTCATCTAGGTTTGGTTTGGCAGCCCTCTTCACAAACATGGAAATAGAAGCTAGTAGAGAATTAGCATATACTTCAATTTGAAACTCTTGAGTAGGTTTAGCTTCGGGTTGAAATTTTTTTAAGATAGTGGTAAACCTTTGATTGAAATATTTAACCTTCTCCTTTGAACTCATGGTGGTGGCGAACAATTCATCCATCAAAGCTCCTGTAGTGGTTTCTTCTGCAAATTTATATAAAAAATCCTTTTGAAACTTCATCCAACAAGTTATGGACCCTACAAGTAAGTTAAAATACCACGTGGAGGATGAGTTCTCAAAAGTGTAGGGGAAAATCCTGCATACTACGTCTTCATGTTGGACATTCATCATTCTGATAGCTAGTATGAAATTTTTGATATGGTCTTTAGGCAATCTTGAAGTCTCAGGATCAAATTAGGTTGTATCTTCTCTGGATGTCGGGAAAGGTTATGTACTCGTCTAGGGATGGCCAAAGAATCTCTGGCCAACCAAGGTTGATTATTATGAGTTAGGTTTCCCCTTTCTTCATCATGGTCATTGTTATCTTCCATGTCTTCAGATCTCGAACCTGAGTGTTCTGAGTTAAAACCTTCTTCTTCCGAAAAATTGTCGGGCTTGGAGAAGTTGTTGGCTGGTGTTTCAGGGATTAGATTAAAGGGATGTTAGATTTCGTTTAGGGAGAAATATATTAGGTCTTCTACTGTATGGAATAAAACCTGGTCAGGGGTATCAACCACCAATTTGCTCACTTTTTGTCTACAAGGAAGTAACAGAGCTAAGGGAAGTGCACCGATTTGTCGGGCGTAAGCTCTTGTGATTCTTAGAAATTGGTTTAATTCCTCGTGGGGAAGAGCATAAGGTATATTATGGAATAGATGTTATTCCTTGTGATGGGGTGAGTTACTCATTTCAGGAGTACTCAGTGTGTGTGGGCTATCCTGGGAATCACTAGCCATGCATGTGGGATGTTTTGAATCTACAGGCTGTCTGAAATATTATGTCAAATATCATGTCATCCATTCATTCTGAATCCCTCCTTCTAGCGCCAATTCTATTGAGGGGTCATAAATCCCTTTAACTCAACAATAGTAAGGAAACCCACCACCGAGGCCCAATTAGACTCTGCAGTGTTTAATGGTGGAATGGTTCTCTAGATATTGCGATCTGGTCAATTAATTGATGGGATTTATGTTTTCTTATGAAGGTTTCTCATTCAGTTCAGACATTCTTTTCTGTATTTTCTCTTAGGTGGGACCAATAAAAGATAAAGCTAGTACAAACCAACTAGGCAACAAGTGGGAACAAGCTTAACTACTAGAGAACAAGATGAGCTTGGGATAGCCCTTTCACTCTATCATGCAGACAATGATTCTCTACCATAGACCTAGTACTAATACATTAACCGTGTTGGTATTCCAATTACTGATTGAGATACAATTTATTAGAACAAAACATGTATGCGATAAATGGTGACAAGTAAAATAATTCACTTAACTCTAACCATCAATCACATAATAACACACCGATTTATCTTCATCATTAAAGACAAGAACTATAAAAGATTGAATCAGATAACTTATCAACAAATTTAGTATCTCTTACTCGTTACAAAATCCATTCATGAGACAAAATAAGAAATAATTATTGTCCACATCCAATCATACATGCTTTTGTTAAAAAAAACACAAACTTGTCTCTGGTCCTAAATATGACTTCTCAATTAAAGGTAGCTTCGAAATACTTCTTTACAAAACCAGAAATGAGGGTATTTGAAACAACCATCGACCCTTTGCTAATAGGTCGATACTCCTAGTACTTATAACATACTATTAACTAAAAATAACTATTAAAGTGAAACTAAGTAAAAGAAAACTCGGCACATGCCTCTTTCTTATATCAGTCTTTCTAAGAGTCATCACATGATCTCACTTAAGTGGATGAATATTCTTGTACTCTGACCACATGATGAAGAGATCCTCGAATGTGTTAGCATAAGGGAATCTATGTTGTTCCATAGGGGTCAAAAGAATCTCTCTTATCTCTACTACTCATGCCCGATACTTGACTATTCTGTCACTTAACTATTGCAACATGGCTTGAGCTTTGATCGGGTGCTCCATGAACTTCCGCACCTGTCCTGGGGCCATGTTTGTCACCTTTTATATTTCCTAGGCCCATGATGAGTCTTTTTTGGCATGTGATTTGAATATGTTTCATAAGTCAACAAAGTCATCAGGTGTGTCGAATTCAGGGAGGTCAATGTCCCTCATTGCTCGGTTGATATTGGTCCAGCACTTCTCGCACTTGGCCCACTTCTCTTGGATTTCCCGATGAGGTTCCTGAGCCATTTTAACCCAATACTCGATTGATTTCCTTATGCATTCGATGTTTCTTTCCCTTAGCACCCGGATGTCGTGCTCTTCGACGTCTCGGACCTTTTGCACCGTAGTGATATAGTCGATCCTTTCCATGGCTTGGTGTGCTTTCTCATACCACCTCTCCATATCCTTGCATGTTGCCAATTCCATGAGGGTGTCTTCCTTCATCTCGACTATCCTTGCAGTGAATAGGTGTCGCTCATATGTAAATTTGTTGTAGGCCTCCTAGAATTCACTCCTTAGGAACACCGCGACCTATGTGGTGTCCTGGTAATTTTTTGTCAAGTGGCACAAATGTTCCAATTCCTTCAAAGCGGAGCCCAACTCCTCTTCATCCCTTTTAGATCTATCCAGGGTGGTATCTGTGATTTCCATCCCTGCGCCAATAAGTTTGGATGTTTTTTCATGCTTTGTATTTATGAACTTTTCCTCCGTGGTGATGAGGATGGAGCGATCCAAAGTGATCCTCCTCTTCTTGGTGGTTCTTTGCACGATATCTTTTCTTTTCTAATCATAAGTGATGACATGTATGTTAGCTACTTCATCCTCAGGTTCAGGGATTTGTTGATCTCCCCAGGTGAGCATATTTCCCGGGCTCTCGATGGTGTATATTTGTTCAAGTCTGGGTTCTTTAACCTCCTCCATGTGTTCAGAGGGTCCGGCTTCTATTTTTTGCTCATCACGAAGTTGAGTACCAATTGAAATTGAGGCTTCGGGATAAGGTTCGATACTTACTTGATCATTGGTCATTGAGATGTTGATTTCTTATTGTAGAGCTTCTTCCTTTTGTTCGCCCGACCCTGAATCATCCTTCACACTATCCGCTTGGGTCTCCGGTGCATCGGGAAACTTATTGTCTAAGACACTTTCAACCTATTGTTCATTCTATGGAAGGTGAATTTGAGTGTCAGGAGCTGGGGAAGATGCCTTCTCTGGCTCATTTTCCTCTATGATTTGTACAGGGGTCACCAGGGATACCTCCAGGCTCTCTTCATAATCATAGATGTATATTAATTCGCGGAGGGGGTTTGGTGCACTTTATCTCCCTTATATTCCAACTGTCTTCAGCTGAGCTGAAACATCCCCCGGGGATCCAGCCTATGTCGGTCTTATTTCAGGGTTGTCTAACCTGACGATTTCATCAATGTATATTAGTTCCAGGCCGCTTGGGCTTGTCTATATTTCATATGGGTTATCGGTAGGGGATATTGTCATTCCTGAGAGGTCTGGGTCATATTGCATCTGATCAATTATTCATTGTGCCTATTCTATCATGAGAAACCCCCTTTCCCATGCATCCTGTGTCATAGGGGAACCTCTTTCTTGCATTGGAGCTACCAGGGGGACCTCTGCTGCTTATACCACTATCATTTCTTCCCTATATCTAAGGGCCTCTTGATCCGATTGTTCTATGGTCGTGTTTTGTTCATCTAGGCTCATGGATTTGAACCTAGTCATTTTGGGGTTGGCCATCCTTGCCACCACTTCATCCTAGTCTTGGGCATTTTCTGTGAAGACTTCATCTTCAAATTTTTCATGGGCGTATGGCCAGCAGGACGACACTTGCGAAGCATGTTTCAATACCAAACCCTTTGGATCATGCTTGTAGAATCAACCGGTCTAAAGTCTGAAATCTAATTGGTTCAACCCTTCTTGCTTGGCTTGAGTGGTGTCCTTCACCATGTAGACGCCTACATGGAAACAATAAGGTATGAACACCCTTTTCTTGTCCTTGACCACAGTAGCATTATAGCCTTGGAGGATGGTCTGGTAGCATATCTCTCCCACTACAATCTAGTCAGGGACATGCGATGGTAGAAGATGTGGTGCTCCGGTGACCTCGAACACTCTGATGTATGTGTCTCGCTCGTCCAAGTACCAGTGGCCTACCTTTGATATCATATTTTTGGCCATGGATGATAGTCTTGGGCATTCTTTCTTGAAAATAATGAAATAAATACATGCGATGAATTCATCACAAATGATGGAGTAGGATTTCTTGTAACTGTTCTCCCATAGGATGCGAAAATATATGTGGACTGGGAGCTCTGCAACATGCCAGCTCAGGTCCATGCCTGTGAAGATTTTTTTGGCACACATGACATCAAGTAAATATGAAGCCATGTAGAAGGCTGGTGTCTCTCCTTCCTTCGACGTCTGAGCCTATTGTATGCAGATGCTCATTTTTTTAAAAATGATGGCTCCCCAATTGAAGCCTCTCCCAAAAATGGCCACTATGTAATATAGAGGCATCCATGCCTCTGAGAATCTATAGCATTCATCCTCCCCATATAATCGGCAGATGAGAGCCATCAAGTAGATGTCGGGCTCCCTTAAGTTGTTCGTCTGGTACTAGTTAGCGCTCTGGTTGGTGTATTTCTTATCTTCTCTCCACCATGATGCCATCACCCGGCTGGTGTTGTGGCGCTAATAAAAATTCACAACAAAATCTGTATTTAGTCATTCCTTGGGGTCTATAAGTTTGTAATATTTCTGGACCTCCACCGGAAGGAAGACCCTGTTGGAAAATGTTTAACTAGTAGCGTATGCTTTTCATTAATGGAAAGTACAACAGTGAAGATGGCATGAGTATAGGAAGAATGTAAAAGACATGCATCAGAAGCAGTTTGGGAAGACGCTGCAGAGGATGGTTGGCATGCTTTATAGGCAGTATGTGCTTGTCATTGATGGCGGGATTAGAGTGTGCATCGATGGAAAAACAGGAACAACGTAAGCTCAGGAGGAATTAGCGCAAAGTCGAATGCAGTGCGTAGGTGTGCACCAGGGATGAGGTTAACTCATGGCTAAAGCTCAAGGGAGATAACGTACTTAGGATCACAGGCGGATCAAAGGTCGAGGCCTTTGACACTTATAAATTCTTCCAAGTAAGAAGGATGTGTAAATCTTGGAGGAGAAGCGTCGGTGATCGTTGGATCCCATCCCAAATTCCTGATGACCGTCAAATCTCAATGTAGACAAGAGGAGCGCACAAATTTGGAGGATAGATCTCAGGCGTTAGATCTGAGCGCAGGGTCCGACCACCGTTGGATCAAGGAGAACCTGCACGTTCTTTAAAGTGCAAGGAGTAGAGGGCTCACAAAATCTCGAAAGAAGGAGGACCGTCCATCTTCAGGCAGGACACGTGGGGATAGATCTTCAGTTTGTTGACTAGAGAGTCAAAGGAACGATGTTCCCTAATCTCTCAAAATCGTGATTTAATCTCAGCCGTCGGAACAAGATAGAATCTGGACCGTTGATCCAAGTCCCTTTCGAGGTTTCGAGGATCGAGTGTTGAAGATGTCAAAGAATATTACCCGATATCGCGATATGCGAAATCGCGAGGTAATTACAACTGTCAGATCAAGATGTGATCTGGACCGTTGCTACGACTTCTTTACGGAGTTTCATGGATCAGGATTTGGAAGTGACAAGAACATTCACCACAGGAATGTCGAAATCGTGATATGCGAAATCGCAAAATGATATGAACCGTCAAATCAAGTGTTGATCGGGACCGTTGATCCCACACCATTCCGGGGTATCGGGGATCACGACTTCGAGAGTCAAGATGCCTCATCTCTAGACTCACGAAATGAGAAATCGCGAAAGCGCCTTATGCATAAGGCTGTGGTCACAGCCCTTGGTCACATCAGCGAGAGATGGAGGAAAGAGCTAGAGCAACCAAGCTCATTTTCGGGGATCGCGACTGGGGATGTTGAGACACATGGTCACACGAATGTTGAATTGCCGAATGTCGAAATGCCGAAATGAATGCAAGATCCCATGGAATCAATCCAATGGTCCAGGTGAATTTGAACAAGATTGGAGGGCTACTGTAGCACAACATAGTATAACTGCCAGAAACCACTGATGGTTTCAACCAAAGGACTCAAAGACACTTGGGGATGATTGACAGAGAAGGTGAAGAGCCTCTGGGAATCTTCAAGAGGGATGAAGATGTTCGTGAAGGTGATTGACAGCTGGATGGGCATTGAGGCCTGTAACTAAAATAGAGAAGGTGAGCTCGACTGTCACAGAGAAGACGAAGAGTCTCAAACTGCCAGAGAGGATGAGGAATCTCAGTACAACATACAGTGATGTTGAACGATTGGAAAATGACCAGAGAAGCTAAAGAGTCACGATGATGATCAGATAGAGCACTCAAGTTGTGGAGGAATTTGGTGCGGAGTGAGCATGCAGAGGCATTGCGAAGATTGAATGCACAAAGACAATAAGGACTATAAGAATGAAAAATAAAGAAGAGAGAGGGGGAGTTGTTGTGGAGGAGGATTCAAGTGTGAGCAAGGAGGGAGAGCACATGAGTATAAATGCACAGTAGAGGAAGGTTGCATGGAAGGGATATGGTGCAGAGAGTATAAAAGGCAGAAGAACAGAAAGTGTAAGGGGCGTGCAGAAGACACTGGTGCAGACAGGGTAGAACAGCGTAACAGAACAACAACAGGGCTGGTAAGCCATTGAATAATTTTATATCGCTGTAACAAGTTTCAGTAACAAAGAATTTATTATACAGGGTGGTTGGGAGGTTCTAGGGAGGACTGGTGTCCTCAAAGGTTCAAGTGGGTGCTTGAACACAGGGAGTTGGTGCTTCCTTCTAGTTGGTGCTAGAGAAACCAGGGAGTTGGTGCTTCCTTCTAGTTGGTTCTAGAGAAACCAGGGAGTTGGTGCTTCCTTCTAGTGGGTACTAGAGAGAACAGAGAGTCGGTGCTCTTAGCAAGTTGTAGCTTGCAAAAACTAGAGGTTGTAGCCTCGCAATGAGTTGGTGCTCATATGTATGATAATGTAAAGAATGTATATAATACTTATCATATAAAGGAAAAGAGGTTTTTACCCTGTATGAGTTTCCTCGGGAATTATCTGTCTCTATCTTTCTCATATATGTGACTGATGTTGAATGTGCCTTTGTTTATTTCTATGCATTATTGTGATCATCATTGAGTGCCTTGTAAAGTTTTAAAAGAAGCATAATTGTTTAATCACGGTAACAATTGATTCACCCCCCCTCTCAGTTGTATAACAATTGGTATCAGAGTCGGCCCCTTTTATCTAAGGGTAGATCCTGGAGCTTAAACATGTCAAGCCATGAAGGAAGTTCAACCAATAAGGCCCCTCTGTTCAATGGAACAAACTTTGCCTTCTGGAAAGTTAGAATGAGAACCTACATAATGGCTTTAGGTGAAGATGTCTGGGATGTGGTAGATACTGGTTATGTAAAGCCAGTTGTGCTAGCTATTAAGGATGACAAACTAGAATTTAGCTTCAACTCTAAGGCTATGAATGTTATCTTGAGTGGGCTTGCAAAAGCAGAATTCGTAAAAGTTATGCACCTAGGAACTGCCAAAGAAACGTGGGACAAACTCATTAGCAGTTATGAAGGTAATGAGAAGGTAAAGGATGCAAAGCTTCAAACCTACAGAATACAGTTTGAACAACTGAAGATGAAGGAAGAGTAAACTGTTGGAAAATACTTTCTGAGAGTAGAAGAAATGGTAAATGCAATGAAGGCACTTGGTGAAACAATTGGGGAATCTTCTTTAGTTCAGAAAATCTTGAGATATCTCCCAGATAGGTTCAACCCGAAGGTATCTGCTATAGAAGAAATTAATGATCTAAAAACCTTGCAATTTGACCAACTTCTAGGAACATTGATTGCATATGAAATGAGAATAGTAAAGATAAACCCACCTCCAGAGAAGCATCATTTAAAGCAGACAAGAATGAGGATTCTGAGCCTAATGAAATTGAAGCAAAATTTGTGAAGAGACTGAAGAAGGTATCATGAAAATACAAAGGTAAACTGCCTTTCAAATGCTTTAACTATGGAAGGATAGGTCATTTTGCAAACAAATGTCCCAACAAAGGAAAGGATCAGACTTGTGATGATGAGGAGAAATACAAAAGCAGAAATTTCTTTAAAGAGAATAACTTTAAGAAGAAAAGTCTTTGTGCAAACAATGATGATGATCCTTCAGATGATGAAGACAATGATTCATCTATTGAAGATAAACTAAATGACTTCATACTTATGGTCAAAGAGTACTATGACAATAATAGCACAGGAAGTGATGTGAATGAAGAAGAAGCTATGGTTGACATGGAAGGAGAACTGATCAGTGCATTGGAAGAAAATGATAGACTAAGAATCAAGAACAGAAAGCAAAGACAATTGTTGATATAGTTTGAGAAAGACAGTAAAGAACCTAATGAAGACCTTGTCCTACTAAAAGTAGAATTGGAAGAGGCAAAGAAAATCGAAGAGATTCTGAAACAACAACTATCAGAAAAGAAGGCAAGATGTGAATTATTAGAACAAGAAGTAGTGAAAACAAGGAAAGAAATGGAGAAGTTTCAAGCCTTGTATAATCAAAATCTGTCAAGTATCAAAGCCTCAGAAGGATTAGCCACCATTCTGAATTAGCAAAGGAATCCAAAGATGAAAACTGGTTTGGGTTATGAAGAAGGATCAAGTAGTGGGAAGCCAGGAAATGAAGAACCCATCAAGTTTGTCAAAAGTGCAACCAATGACAATAACAAACCTGCAGAAACAAAGGAAGACAATCAGCCGCCCAAGATGAGTAAAGAAAAAGGTGCCAGGATTGAATCTATAGAATGAAGAAACAATGCTCTCTCTGCTGAAAGACGTCATCAGCAAGAAAGAAATCGATTTTCTCAAAGAAGACAACCATTTTCCAGGTACAAAGAATTTTTCTATGGCTATTGTTTCTATTGTTCTAACTTTGGTCACAAAGCTGTAAATTGTTCCTTAAGACTTAGACATGAGCAAATAAGGTTTCAAAGGAATAAATACTTCCCACAACAAAGAATGATACAATCAAGTAATAATCCTTCACGGACTGCAAATTGCCAAATTAAGTCTGGACACATACAACTAAGGAGGCCAAGAAATAATCAACAGTCAATGAGTAGACAACACTGCAAAAATAAGTTTGACTTATTGAATAATGAGGTCGAATGCTACACCCATCATAACTTTGGACATAAATCTACTGACTGTCGGCTAAGGAACTATGAACCAGATTCAAAATCCCCTGCTGAAAATGTCAAGTTTTGGAAGAAGAAGGAAAGTAACAAGTGTGGATTAGTATTGTCTGCTCAAAGAAAAATGAACCCTTAGTATATAGACAGTGGATGCTCCAAACACATGATGGGAGACAAAGGCAAGTTTCTATCTCTAAGTGAAAGCAAATCAGGAAGCACAACCTTTGGAAATGATGCTCTGGGGAAAATAAAAGGCAAAGGGATGGTGAGCTTAAGCAATGGAAAAGGAAAAGCCCAAGATGTTCTACTTGTGGATGGGCTGAAACATAATCTGCTCAGTGTAAGTCAAATGTGTGACAAAGGATGCGAGGTGTTGTTCACATCCAAGGACTGCAAGATAAAGTCTGTAAACTCAGGACAAGTGGTGGCCAAAGGCATAAGGACATAAAATAATGTATATGTGCTGAAAGAAAATAGAGAAGAATGTCATCTAAGCAAAC
>ML808685.1:46125-56737 GCA_009831015.1 Picea engelmannii | reverse complement strand
GGAGTTGGTGCTTCCTTCTAGTTGGTGCTAGAGAAACCAGGGAGTTGGTGCTTCCTTCTAGTTGGTGCTAGAGAAACCATGGAGTTGGTGCTTCCTTCTAGTGGGTACTAGAGAAAATAGAGAGTCGGTGCTCTCAGTAAGTTGCAGCTTGCAAAAACCAGAGGTTGTAACCTCACAATGAGTTGGTTCTCATATGTATGATAATGTAAAGAATGTATATAATACTTATCATATAACGGAAAAGAGGTTTTTACCCTGTATGGGTTTCCTCGAGAATTACCTGTCTCTGTCTTTCTCATATATGTGACTGATTTTGAATGTGCCTTTGTTTATTTCTCTGCATTATTGTGATCATCATTGAGTGCCTTGTAAAGTTTTAAAAGAAGCATAATTATTTAAGAACGGTAACAACTTATTCACCCCCCCCCTCTCAGCTGTATAACAGACCCCGACACACCCACCATTTCTTTCATTGATTCAACACTTATGTGTGTATGTTTGGTCAATGAGCCACTTTAGGAGTTTTATGCGGGGGAACACTGGAGTTCTCCTTGCTACCATGTGCAGGTATGATCGTCAGATATTCAAAAAAACTTCCTCATCGAGCTTTCTCACATATGGGTCACTGTGCGAGATATATTCCAGGAATTCCTCCCGGTTGATCTTTTCAAAGAGTTCTCCCTAATGTGGGAGTGCCGCCTTGGTTCTTGTGCTTTCCTCTGTGTCTCCAAAGGATGAAGGTTGAGTGAAAACCTTCTTTGTATATGTCTTAGTGATTAGTGTCGGCCTCGGAGTATATTCTAATTGTTTTGTGGACCCTGGAGAAGAGCCTTCTCCTACCTCTAGTTATTTCATCTTGGGCTCCCTCCATGATCGTCTAGTGGTTGGATTTCTTAGTGGCATTGTTCCTGTAAATCTTGCTAAACCTGGTTATTTGATACTCATGGGATCTCTGCATCTTTCTAATTACTTGTCTTGCTTCTTTAGATGCTTCAAATCTCTTTACGTGCATAATGATTTCATTTAAAAGGTCTCAAGAGAATTTAAACCAGAGAAGAACTTATCATGTTGCATCAGCCATTCAATGCGGGTGATGAGTGAAATTTAAATAAATCTGTCACCAAATCTCTAAAACTTAAATTCATCGTGGGTTGCGGCAGAGGCGTGGAGGGTGACATGGTCTATTGGGTATTTTAAATGGTTGTTTCGATTGACGCATGAGGTAGAAACTAATGCAAGATTTGCTATTGATTATCCCCTTAAATGATCACAAATCCGATCATTCCTAAAACTAAAACGTCCCATCGTGTCTCTCTCTTAGTGGGTGGATCAGGGATTGGTGATGTGCTATGGACGTTTTTGTTGGTATCCTTCTACAAAAAACCTCTGACGTCGATCAATTTCACGTATAAATGCTATCATGGAAAAGATGACTCAAAGGTGTGGCTTTGGCTTAGGGAACCAGGAATGACTCGGGGTAAAAATGGATCATACGTTTTTCCAATCTGACAAGGACACGTGGCATTGAAGACCAGTGACCTAATTCGCGTGTATTAATTGGAGTCAGGACTTTCTTCTAGTGGTGCGTTCTAGAACAAAACCTGGTTTCTCCATGCCAAAAAGGTATCGGGGGTCAGAGATCAGCGATAAAACCATCACGTGCTTTTCTTTGGATTAGTTTCCTCTAAAAATTCTCGATGTCGAATTGCTTCGGGGATTAGAAATCGGTAAAAACTCTTTAGCATGGTCAAAATGTTCATTGCGATTCTTTTAGGTCTTCCCTAATTTCAATAAGCGTGTTGGGTATCGGCTATCGACAATATCATTTCTTTCCTCATTAATGTCTATTCCCCTTGTCTTTTACCGATGCCGAAGAGAAATTGACTATCAGCGATATCCTTATGCAACACTTTGGTACAAACAAAACTTACTTCTGTCGATGTTGAATCATGAGCGCGTCGGGTGAAGTGTTTTGGTTGTTGATTCTTTATTTAAGCATTAAGCCTTTTTAATTCATGGGGTTTCATAAATTTAAACAAACTTGAAAAGCTAATGTGAGTCAAGAGAACAAGAAAATACAAAACGTTTCTCAGAAGAAAATTGAATCAGATAGTGCAAAGATCAAGTGGTACCCAAAAAGGTGAAAAATTGACATGGGATTTTTAGGGTGTGTTGAGTGCTCAACAGAACCGCCAATAAAAATTAATTCCACCGATAATTCTCTTGAGTTCCAGAGTTGAGTAAGGTTCTAACCATTGTGCAATAGCTCAGACTTGAGTGGGATCCATCCTAACACCCTCAGAAGAGACAACAAAACCCAAATATTGAACTAAATATTTCCCAAAAGAATATTTACAATGTTTCCCATACAGTTTGTGAGTTCGCAGTAAGTATATCACAATGTGCACATGGAGCAAATAATCCTCCCAGGTATTTCTAAATAAAAATAAATCATCCAAATATATAACCACAATTTTTCCCAAATGTTCTTTGAAAATGTCATTGATTAGCCAGATGAAATTGGCAAGGGTGTTAGTAATACCAAATAGCATCATCGTCCATTCATAAATCCCAAATTTGGTTTTCAAAGATGTCTTCCATATGTATTTTTTATTCATGTGAACATGATGATACCTTGTTGTAAGTTCCATTTTGGTAAAGAAGCATGCGACCTTCAAATGATCTAGTAAATTATCATTATGTGGTAGAGGGTAACGATTCTTGACTATGGAATTATTAAGAGATCGATATTTCGTGACTAGATGACATTTCTCAGAATCCTTATTGGGAATGATGAAGGAAGGAGAGGCACAAGGTGATGAACTCGATTGGATGTGGCTAATATTAATAAGTTACTGGAGTTGGTGTTCCACTTCCTCAACCTCATGAGGAGCTAGGCAATAAGAAAGGGGCATTGGGGAAAGTGGCTTCAAGAATAAGATCAATGGAATGTTCAATAGAACATACGAGGGGTATTCCTATGGGTGTAGAAAAGACATTTTCAAAGGATGTGAGTAAGGAAACCAAATCTGAAGGAAGGGTGTGAGAAGAGCTATTTATTTTAATAGGTCATACCAAAACGAGGGCAGTGGATTTGTTGAGACTGATTTTACGAACAACAGGTTGGAAAAAAAGTAAGGCAATGGATTTTAGAGAGGATGAGGTGAAGACATAGGTAAATCTATATTTTTGAAGATGATTTGATTATCACGAGCATGGTATACAGTGTGACGAATTTTTTGATAGGGAATACCCAGAAGCATATATTTGCAATCGAAAGGAAACAGATCACAAAGAACAATATCTCAGAAAGGGATGATGGGAAAGTAAGGGCACAAAGTTGGTTCACCATCACACGGGGAGCACCCTTTTGAACCCAACCCAATTAGTAGAGTGATAGATGAGGGGTAGTAGGAAGTTCCAACCACTGCACCAAATCTTGAGAAACCAAATTATTTTGACTACCATTGTCAAGGATGAGTGTGGTGAGGGATGGTTTGATTTGGAGATTGTGAGTGAACAGAGGAGTTGGTGAAGAAGTATGGGGATCACTCTTCATGAGCAGGAGAGAGGGGTCTGATTCCATAGGATTATCCAAGGTGATCAGCTCAGGGGGGGTATTGTGATCAAGGAGGACTCAGGAGCATCGATGAATAAAATCTTGATAGATTAAGAAGAACATGACATTGAACTGAAGAGTGAAAATGAGATTTATGATAAGAACACCATTTGATAGGCTTGGGTGAGGTAGGAGAAGAAGGAGTTGAGGAAGTGATGGATTTGGATAGATGATGTCAAAGGATAGGAGCGAGATTTAATCCCACATCCAAGGCTCAAAGAAAGGTCTTATCTTAGGAAGAGATTTCAAATAAATCAACCTTTCTATGTATAATTAATAAAAGACCAAAATTAAATTTAATAATTAATGCCTCTTCCCGATCTTGAATATTTAATTGAATGTAGAGCTTAGTAAACACCTCAATGTATCTTTGTACTAACTGGCTTGAGAGATGGCATAGTTGTAGCTAGTGAGCTAAGATATTTTGACAGTACCTTTGGGGATAGAAGTGATTCTGCAGTGCTTGAAGAAAGGCATCCAAAGAAGAAATAGGTGGAGAGGTTCCCACAAGAGGATCTCCCAAGTCTACCACCAGAGAGAAGGTATTTGTTTGGGTGTCCAACCAAGCTTGAGCAACCCCTTCGAATTGCAAACTCACAATATATAGATTTTGTTCTTCTATCATTCATGGGTAGGTATTGAAATAAGTGGATAGACTACATACCAAGGTATCAAAAACCTCACAATTCATATGCCCTAAAAACTTAGGTATCTGGAAATGAGTATCCAACTGTATTGGTGCTCAGGAGCTTCACTGAAGCCGCATGAGTTCATTCATAGAAAGAGCCAGGTCCTGAATGGCATAAGAATTCCAAGAGGTAGAATCCTTATGGGAGGAGGATATACATGGAGGAATTATCTTCATATAATGAAGAAATTGATATACTCTCGATCTAGATTTGGGTCAGGATCTGTATTAGGAGCTAAATATGGATGGGAAAACCATGGATATGGATCCAACCCTAGCTCACTATCCTCCATATATGGATGTATATCTAGATCAAGAGATATATAAGGATGGGAAAACCATGGATCCAAAACCTTGGATGTGGATCCAACCTTGAATCACACCATTCAGACCCCAAAAGGGAGGGAACACAAGAAAACCCTATCTAATCTCACACTGCGAAGGCATGTTGGAAGAGAGGGGATGGTTTAGAAAACCCTAGAACACCCTTGCACAATATGGAAAAGTGGGGGAGAGTGGAAGATCCCCATAACCAAATAACAAAGTAGTGGAGGGAGAGAGAAACCCTAGAAAACTGCATTGGAAGAGATTGAGGGAAAGTTGAACCCTGAGTGCACCTATGAAGCTAGAAATCATCACAAAGGACTGGGTAGTGGAGGTCTGGATCAAACCCTAGCATGCTTGTTGAGAGATGGAGGGTGGATTTTTTGGATCCTTTCATGCTTGTGTGCATTCTTCCTAACATTGGGAAGTTTATACCGAGGTTTCATCTATAGTTGACCAACAAAACCACTAAAGCATCGACATATCAATCTTCAACCAAGGCTGAAGAAGGTATCACCCGAGACACAATGAGGATAACATAGACCATCTAGTCTCGTAAAATGGATGAAGGACTAAATACACACGGATCCATGCAAGATAAAATTCATACACTCCATTAACAACAACTTACTATTATCAGTATGTAAAACAATACACACCACACACCCATATCCAAATAACACATGACTAACACACGATAGATCATAATTGTTGCATCTTTATTAATCCTTATATTCCATGGAACACAATCATACATTAATAAAATTGTTTTCAACAACAACATAGTCTCATGTCGTATTTAGATAATTACCTATAGTTACAATACATTATGCTCTTTGCATCCTTTAAGACCTCAAATATATGATAGACTCAGACTTATATTCATAAGCATTACAACATTACACTACTAAAAAGGCTAAGAGTGATATCAAAAAATAAGCATTACAACATTACACTACTAAAAAGGCTAAGAGTGATATCTAGGGAGTTGTAAAAAACTAAGTGAATCCTCTAAGAAAGTGTCTAAATCTATTTCCGATGTCATTTCTTCCATTTATAGATTTCTTTTCTTAGGAGATCTATCTCTGTCAGTTCTACTCCACTTGATCTATTGAAAAATTTCCTTTCCTGCTTCTAGAACCTACCATCATTCCATGTAGCCTTTTGAAATTGGGGCAATCTTAACTTCCTTGCCATCCCATCTTTTTTCATCTCCAGGTTCCCTTGTGCTACTAGCAGTAATCATTCAATAATATTTCTCAACAATTACTTTATTGATTGTGGCATGTATCTTCTTGATTTGTAGTGCAACTAACAAAACTCGGGTCGAATGTCACACACCCGACCCCCTAAGTATACCTTTTAAGGGATGGGGGTATAACTTTTTCACTTTCTTACAACTCCCTAGATTCCTTAGATGAGAATGGAATTTCCTTTTCCTCACCAAGATATTTCCAACAACTATGACCTTTTCCAAAACCATGTTTTGGTTCGAGAGTTATGGTGTTCCAAATTTTTTGGGAAGTTTTTGGCCAATGGCCATCCCCTTCTTCGTGTGGAATACACATGGCTTCATCTCTTTTGTACTGTCCAACTTGGCACTTTTGTGGCCAAGGTCATTGTGCTCTTTCAATAGCGTGGCCCCTGGAGGAGTGGTTACTGGAAATGTTCCCTATGCCTTCGCGAATAACAAGCCTTCGACCCTTCGTCATTCTTGTACATGTCTGAAAACATCCCTGGAGACCCAAAGTTTCAGAGTCTCTTTCCTCTTCAGAATATATGGTGGAGCTCAATTCACCCTTAAATCTAACAACTGAGATTCACCTACACCTAACACATAGTTTAGACATTAACAAAAGGGTGCTTCACTTAATTCAAGACCAATCCCATGATGCCACATGGAACTGTCGAGGCATGTCACATGACCATGGCGTATGCGGGCTCGTCCAATCGGACCTGGATGCTACAATAAAGGAACTTCGATGCTTTGACGTTTAACACATCCCCCTATATCCTCGAATCTCGTAGAGTACCGGAGTTCCAAATTTCTCGAATTCCTTACCATGTACTCCGACCTTTAGCCTTTGGGATATTGTTAACCCTTGTACCTTATGTTTCCTAAGGTAAGACTTCACCAAAGTGTTTACGATATCCTTTCACTAGTAGATCGAACGGTTGATAAAGGATCCCAACAGACCCTCAGATCAAAATATCACATCACTCCCAAATTCTTCCCCATGATCTAATGATTGGCAGGATTTTTCCACTCCAGTATTTCGCGACATCGCATCCTTTACAATCCTTAACCCAATAATTCCCCAAAGGGTTACCTACCGAAGAAGTCATAAAGTAGGGATGATTGTTTTTTGTCGGTTGATGGTACCACTTACTCTATCCTTCCACTATACTCTATCTAACTGTCGAGAAGGGTCCCAAAGGATCCTTATATGTATGTCCCACGTTACTTTGTAACTTCGACATTCAGGGATTTTGGCCATTTAACACCTTTTTACTACGAGAGTGGGTCAAAACCGAATGACCATAGGACTCACCAATCCAATCAATGAATAAGGTTTATTCCTCGATATAACAGTTCCGATAGCACCTGAAAAATGGGCGGATATGATAGCACGATCCTTTTTACAACGGGTATTCTTTATGAAATACCCTACTACACTCGTTTGCAACCAGATGTTGATAGGTGTCCCTTAAATGAAACATTGGCAGCCAAGCTTCCATAGTGCATCATTATGACATCACTCTTTCTATCTCTCTCAGGTACATTATAGTTGAAGGCATTGAACCAGGGGTTGGATTTGGGTTGTGTCGAGTTATAATACTTGGCCCTGTGGCTATAACTTATGTATGGAATTAGCAGTTCTGCAACCTTAAGCATCTTCTTCATGTTGAGTTATTAACATATCTTCCTTGGGTCCTTATGCCTTTAACAAGACCCTCGAGTATTGGAGACAATACCTTCTCCAAACCACAAAATATCCTATATTTGATGGCCTCCTCTGGTGTTCAACATGCCATTACAACAAAATTACATCCCTTCTAGGGATCTTCAATCGTTTCCTATGGTTCTAATTCCTTTCTCGTGGAACCATCACTACATCAAATTACAAATTTACCCAAATTACACATTTACCTTTATTTCTATATATCTATTCCTTATGTACACAGAAATCACAGATAGAGGTTTACTTTCTTTGTCTCAGAATATTACAAGATAATTATATTCAACTGTGTAATGCATGCACCAAACTTGTCTTCATACAATAACCAAAATGCAAGATTTTACAAATGAAAACAAGAATTATTACCACTAATCATTAAATGCACATCTATAACACAATCACAAACATCTAATCACACATTTCAATTCAATTACATAGAATATGTGAAATACTTATATGTACTGTAAATTAGATCTACCAAACTAACTGTGGGTGTTCTTCTTTCCACCCAATCATAGGCTCATATGCATTCACTCTTAGAACACTAGACACCCCTATGCCAATCCATGATACCACCATAGATTTCTCTCTTTTCCTCTGTTTTTTTGCAAAATCCTAGAGGCCACTCTCCTTCTCCCTACTCTTGGTGAAGATTTTTCCTCACGCCCCTCCTAACCCAGGCCTCTTCAAGGTTTTTCAAATGCCTTCCCAAAATCAAGCTCATGGTCTTCCTTATTTTTCCAAGGTCAAGTCTCTATCCTATTAGTTCAATCAAAAGACAATCATTGGTCTTCTGTCCTCCACTTCTCCGACAACAACACAAGTCTCCCTTCTTCCCACTGAGCTCAGGGCCTCCACAAGGTTTATTAGATGCCTTCCCAGCTAGATTTATTTCAAGCCCACATCAAGCCCCCGACCCCATTTTTCTCTAGTGTGGGCTTCATTTCTTCTATGTTCCAAATCATAACTCTTCCACAAGTTCTATGAGATTTTTCCAAGCCACCTTC
The DNA here is from genome assembly GCA_009831015.1 of Picea engelmannii. NCBI lineage: Eukaryota > Viridiplantae > Streptophyta > Pinopsida > Pinales > Pinaceae > Picea > Picea engelmannii. The sequence goes on along the minus strand of ML808685.1, from coordinate 48,139 downwards.
TAGGAATGGTTGTCTTCTCACCTCCATAACTCTCTTATGTTCTCCCTCCTTTTTCTCTCTTTTCTTGTCTGCCTTTTTTGTATTCTCTTACATGCCTCCCCCTAGGAAGGTTTGTACTTATCCTATTCCTTCTTCCAAAAGTAACTCGGTTCAATCTGGGCTTGCAGGAAGACTTCACTCTATGGTACTTCAGGCTGACATTTTTTTTGTCTTTGCTTCTAGGCCCTCCAAGCTTCCATTAATTAGGCTAGTTGGTTGTTCAACCACCAGTTCTTTTATCATTAATTGATTTTTCCTTGGGATCAGGATGAGGATTATTATTCGAGATCAAATATTTCAGCATAGAGGATTAGGTCATCTTGTCTTGATGAACCCTCTCTACATGTTTCCTCACTCTTTCCTCTAGTGGTATCATGGTTAGTACTTCAAAGCTTCACCCCCACAGTCAGTTGTTGGCATTCTAAATGATAATAAATTTACATTGTAGACATGTCATGGCATGTTAATCATAAGTAATGATTAATTACATCTTGGGGGAAACATGGGTATTACAACCCCCTCCCCCTTCAAAGGAATATTGTCCTCGATGTTCTTTCTCAGTAACACCTGTCATTCCTTTGTCATTCATCTCCTTCAACATTAACTTCTTATTTTCCCTCATAGTGTGGTCCTTTTACAAATCCCAAACATTCATCATATGTATAAAACATTTCAAACATCAAGGATGTTAATTCACAATTTTTTGCATAAACATTTATTGTTGTTCATAATTTAAGAGGAAATTTTTGTAATCCAACACAATACTTATATGTGTAGTTCATGGATCTTCATCCATATGGATGTCTTGTTAACTTGTCTCACTTTTTTCCTTGACTTACCCATTGTGTGCATGATTCCGATCAATATTTTATGAGAATTATCAAAGTCTCCTCTTCTTTGCGGTCACTCACCCTCCAGGCCCAGGCTCAGGCATCCCCTTATCTAGTATACAGTCCCTTGGGAGATCCATCTTTCCCTTCCAAGGATTTCTTCCACAATAAGAGTTCTAGGGACTTCAGCAAGTGTTACAGTCAAGGCGTACCTCTAACTCACTGTACCGAGGAATCCCTCTATCTTATGTTACCAAAACATAGAATATTCTAGGGAGATCATGGCTTACCACAGGGTTCTCATGTCACAACAGTATCCTTTTTCATGCTTTTCATCTTTGACAGCCTTCATTTTTCCTCCCTAGATAGATCATTTTCGTCTCACCTGTATCACATGTATACAAACATTTTGTGAGACATTATCATCAATTCCAATTCAGAATTTTCTTGCAAATTTGTCACCCACATATTTCCAAATTCCACATTTTATTTTCAGATCTGTTCCACACATGAATCAGATTCACAAGTATGGGATTTTCCTTCACATAGAGGTTTGGCTCAATCAAAAATTGGTCTTCGTTATGGGCTTACAACACTGCCATATCCAAGACCCTTCTTCCAGTGATTTTAACTTCAATCAGCCAAACAATTGCTAGTTCTCATGAACATTATATTTTCATTTCACACTTGTAATGGCTCACAAACAATTTCAGAACTGTGCATACTAGCAATCAATTCATTTACTCAAAAAGAAAATACCATTCCTTACTCATGCTTTAAGTTAGCATACCAATCCTTTTAACATGCAATCAAGCATCAAATAAATTTAATCAATGTGCCATTTTCCATGGTCACATTTACACACAATGCACCCTCATATTGATTTTCGGATTATTACTTTTTACATTAGGCACTTTTCCTTTGTGGGTTGGAACACAACCAAGATTTTACCAAATGGTTCATTTATACATATTTATTTTTATAGAAGGACTATGTTTTTCTTGCTTTAGTTGATCATGAACTCAAATCACATACATGAAACTAAAATTTTCACATGAATGCATTCAAGCACCCTTCCTTCATTGGTAACCAGAGTGCCAACACTCATGGCCACCCAAATTCTCTTTTCTTTAACACCTCTACAA
>ML808685.1:18005-33964 GCA_009831015.1 Picea engelmannii | reverse complement strand
AATGGTGGTATAACACTTCCTTTCATACTGCAACAAAAATGACACCATTTATGGAACTTTATGGATACCACCCTCCTTCCATCACTTCTTCTCTAAAAGAAAAATCTAAGGTTCAAGCAGTGGAAGATCATATCGAGAATCAAAAACAAGTTCTCCAAATCTTAAAGGACAACCTAACCATGGCACATAATCGCATAAGACAACAAGTAGATCAACATCGTACTGAAAGAAGTTTTGAAGTAGGGGATTGGGTGTTTTTAAGACTACAACCATACAAAAAGATGTCCCTCAAGCAAGCCAAGAAGGAAAAAAATTATCACCAAAGTACTATGGCCCTTATAAGGTGTTGCAAAAGATTGGTACTATGGAATACAAATTGGAGTTGACTGCATATTCACGAGTACACCCAGTTTTCCATGTTTCATGCTTAAATAAGGTTATAGGTGATAATATCTGAGTTCCAAATATATTGCCAGAACTTGACAAGGAAGGGAAAATCATATTGAAGCCTGAAGCCATCACTGACACAAAAATTCGCCAGCTGAGGAATAGATCCATTTCAGAGTATCTCATTAAATGGAGGAAACTACCAGCTGAAGATTCCACTTGGGAAGATGAGTCTTTTATACAGAAGCATCCAGAGTTACTCAAGCATTTCGGACAACAGTTTGTCTCAAGGGGAGGGGCATGTTAAGCCCTAATATTGGCTCATTACCCCTTAATTGGGGCATATTATATTAGTAATGTTATTTTATTTATGTCAGCTTTAGGCCATTAGTTGTAATTATATCTCCTAGTGTCCTATATATACCAAGGAGACATTTTCATTTTGAATCATCTTGTACTTGAAAATTTAAGTGGGGTAATAGGAGGTTTCCCCCTTGAAGAGGCTTATTATATGAAATTATCTCTTTTTCAAGGCGTTGAGTACTTTTCCTGAGGTTTTTCTATGCTATATTGATATTTGGTTCTTAACAAGATATTCTTTGGATAAGTTGAGGATATGACTCCATTAGTTGTGGAAATCCCCTTAGATCCAGCCTTGGACTTGGATTTGAGCCAAACTGACTTGGATGTTTCTTAGTTGTCCTTAGAGATAAGGGGAATTTGTCCCCAAGATTTTATCAACAGATTGACGCTCCCTCAAAGTGGGCCACAGAGCATTGTAACGCTCCATGCTAAGAGGGAATGGAGCGCTAGTGCTCCTTGCAGGTGGGTAGGGGAGCGTTGATCTCCAAAAACACTTTTAGGATGGTAATTTCTCAAGGTAAAATCTTGTAAACTTCGCCAAATGATATATTTCCTTATTATAAAAAGTCTTAGAGGATGTCCCAAGTGTTCTTATGTTGTCATCCGCAATGCAACACATGTGAGACAAATATACAACTTTTGCGACACTTGTGACAAAAGTGTGACACTTGCAACAATGATAATAAAACATTTTTGATGTGAGTAATTTTGAGGTGTAACAGATTGCCCCCCAAAGTGTGAGGTCAGAAGACAAAATCTGATGATTGAAGTACTTTGTAGACTTTTCGAAGCAAGGGTATGGAGTCAGAGAACCTGGTAGAAGCTACAAAAAACCATCAGACAAATGTTATAACATGTTTCAAACCCAGGGCAGACATACCTATGCTTGAGTGATAAAGGAATTTTTAAGGTATGGCCACCACTTAATACACTGCAAATCCATAATTATACTCACTTAAGGGTATAGCCACCAAAGATACAATGTGGATCTATACTTCCATGACATGAACTGATCGTAGCCACGAGAATTACACAGTGGATATACGATATGATAAAACATGGCCACGAACCAATAGAAAATGGATCTATGTGATAGTGTATATATCAATGTGCTCAAATGATCTCCTTTTGCAACCTGGAAAAGTAGATATTAGAGTGAACACTCAACCTAGGGTCTTCTTACCGATCTTGATGTGGTACGAATCTATCCATGTGAATAGCGTTTTTTATGTCGAACATGGTAGAAACCACTTGATTACTGGTCATTGAGGTAAACTGTTAACAAGTGCGAGGGAAATCACCAGTGATTTCAATGAATCTCAAGGTACCCTAGTACAATCTAATGAATGTGAATAGATGATTTGAAGTTGAACATTCATGGAATCATCCGATCAGAGGTCAATAATGTAAACCCGTTGTTGGAAGCAAGGAGGCCTGCCATTGAGGCATGCAGGTCCCAAGGTAATAATTGGTTTCTAAGTCTAAAATCGTGGATGATGTTTTGAAGTTGACAAGAAAAGACTCGTCGAACGAGGCTCTTCATGTATCCGCCATCAACGACATGAAACTGACATATAGATGTAAGATGGTGAATCAAATGAGTATGGACTGACATGGGTAATGAAACTGGAAATTTGAGATGGTTGAATCTCGAGGCAGATACTTCCCTTGAACACCGAGGCACAAACATCAAAAACATGACATGGACCAAAACATGATGCAGTGGATACTGTGACTTTCATCGGGTGACCCAAAGGAGTAAAGAAACTCAGAGGATTGGTTCAGTACAGAGGTTCAACAGGTTGAAATGTATGTGAATACAATGTGTCATTTTCAAGGGCGACTGCAAGAGTGACCTATGATGTTTCCAAAAAATGGCTTGGCTTGCTTCCTTTAATTTTTCCCCCCATCTAGATAGAAAAGTACCTCATTTTATTTTTACGAGCTCGAGGAGGATAACACATGCTCTATATAACTCACCTTTGGTAAGTCCCTCTTCCTTTGTTTAACGAACTGGAAGAGGTAAGGGTTTGTTCCCATATGGGCCCTTTATTGTGTAATTTTTAACAAGTCCAGAGAAGGAAAACACAGTGTTTTTTCATGTTTAGAGAGTTTGAAAATAACTTAAAGATGACTCCAAGGCTATCCTTTTTCATAATATGAGTCTCTGAAGTCCGAAAAAGAGATAAAATACTACTCGGGAGATGCCCTTTCAAAACCTTTTAAACGAGTGTGAAAGGAAGCAAGATCACTCGACAATATTTTCATGTTTAGAGAGTCTAAAAAGAGCTTAAAGGAGACTCTAGGGGGTTCCTTTTTTGTAGATCGTTATGAGTCCAAAAAAGAGATGAAAATCTACTTGGTTATGTTCTCATGTTTATTCGAGTGTGAGAAGGAACTAATATTGTCCTCGTTAGTGTGACAAGGTTAAACGGAAAAATACTTTTTCAAAACCTGCAAGTGATGACAAATCTACATTCTAGGGTATTAGTGACATCTTCGAAAAAGAGTTTAAAACCAAAAATTGACTATAGGTTAGAAAAAATGAACCCTATAACAATGAAATAGGGCTAAAAATGTTATTTACCATTTCATGTGTGCAAAACTCTTCTAGCATTTGCAATTTCAACTTCGGAGAGAGATTTTGAAGTTGTTGGTATCAAAGCTACGGTCCACTGTTTTCACTTCTGTCTAGATTAGGTTTGTCTTTAACTCTTTATAATCATTTTTTATGGTTTAGAATTTCATTTTAGGTAGTTTTTAGTCTCATCCTGAGCTCCCTAGGAATCCCTAGGCGCCGAACCAGATCGACGCTGCCTCAAAGGGATGAGGGGAGCACCAACCGTGTTTTCGGTGCCCTGGTATGTACTCTAGGGGAGTGCTAGCACCATGTGGATGCATTTAAGGGAGTGTCAGTGTAGGATGAAACAATAAGTTAATATTTAAGCTAAAAATACCCAAAAAATTTCTATGATGAGATGATTAATGGCTTTTAATTGTATGTTCTTGCAGTTTGCATTGATAAAAACCATGATCGAGTGGAAAGAGAGTGATCATGAGCTCGATGACATAGTTGTGCTGCAAAAGCCACAAACAAGGGGTGCTTTGAGGAATTGCAAAAGATGAAAATGAAGTTTTTCTACTTGAGTATATGATTGGGTTGTGGGATGACATCGAACAAGCATTCTAGATTGGGCCACAAATGCTCAAAATCGAGCTAGAGGATGTATAATTTTTGACCGACCTCTCGAAGAGAGGGGCCCCTATCATTTTGTCCTTTCAGTGGGAAACTCCTTTTCCTACCGAGGTGTATGTGACAGATCATTGTGTTTAGGGGTCACGATTGGTTGGAGGCCGAATCATGATTAAATATGTCAGAGATTTAACACTACGATCTATGTTGTTTTCCATAACCAATTTGGCAGGTAGCACCAGTGCATATTTGGATTTGAAATCCCAAATGGATTATTCTCTATAATGCATGGATCCAAGGTTGTTCAACTGGAGTGCAAATTTCCTTCGCAATATGAAGGATCAAATTACAAACTGCAGGACTGGGAAACATAAACAATTTGGGTATGGTTCCTTTTTGGTTTCATTCTTTCTAGAATGGATACCTCAGATGCAACCACAAATCGTGTTGATGGCACAATCAGTGACTGAACCATGAATGGAAAGGTGGATGATTTTGTCTCAGAATTTAATCTCACAGCCAACTTCTTTGCTTGGTCGAGATGTCAACTGATCGTCATTGAGGAATTTCCATACACCGAAGTAGACTTCCAGGGTAGCCTGGACTTATCCCTTCCAGAGGGTATAGACTGGGATGCGTTAGGTATGAAACCAAAACCTTTTCAAGTTGTTTTTTTTCTTTTAAAATTTTTATATTATTTTTATGTGTACACGGAGGGGTTTTAAATAGATTCATTGTTTCACCATGCAGACAGACGTGCATCACGTTTGGTGGAGATGTTGGCACTAGGGTGTCGTGGAGACACATATATAGTCATAGAGCATGAGGTAGCGGTGGGGGTTCTCTAGGAGGTCGAGAGGAACCTCCGTAGTCTTATGATGGGTGTCCCTCCTCTCAGGAGGCGAGAGGTACCCCTACATTTGCAGAGGCATATAGTGGGGGTTCTTGAGATTCTGAACCACCTGCTTCAATGAGTCGGTCGTGCAGTGGTGTGATTCTCATAGCACAACATGGTGTAGGAGGATTAAGATCCTCTATATGTTTTTATAGTCTTTTTCATGATGATATCATGGGAATGAGGGCCCATATTTTTCCTTCTATGTACTTTTTTTATGTAAACAAACTTTTTATGTCACGCGGTCTATATATATATATATATATATATCTAAGTTTTGTGGTGCCAATCATGTTAAAAATAATATTGTGTGATGTGTTTATTTTACATGTGATTCATTTTCTTTATAATTTTTTTATCTATGCGCGAGATACCGATCCAAAATATAATTTACTAGCGAATCCCCAGTTGTGTTGAGTTCTCTTGGTATGTGTCTGTAATATATAAATTCAAACATTATTTCAAGATGATGAAATCATAGGTGGAGATGTAATAGGATATGATTGTGAATGGCCTAGACCCAATCAAGATGACAAACCACGAGTTGAGAGTGTAGGTTAATGTTTAGATGCGATATACTTAGGGAGGAGGCCTCAGTTAAAAGTGCAATGAAAATGTGATATTATGCCACGTTATTGGTTTTCAATCCTAGGAAAATGCTTCTTGAACTCACCAGCTCATCAGAGTGGTAAATGACCCAAGCTGCAGAAGCAATGTTCTGGGTGGTTCGACTAGCGCCATCCGCAAACCCAACAAAGATAGGAAAGGAATATTCCATCTGTGCACATAATCACAAGACAAAGTATAAGTGGCTAAGAAAAAACTCGTACATGCAAGAGAAAAAGACACAACAAAAACTATAGTACAATAGTGTACAAAGCACACATGCTAGATGTTGTATGCATAGTAATTCTTAAGGTAAATCCCATTCCGGGGTTCACCAAGAGAGATTTTTTCGTAGTCAAATAGCTCGTAGACACCTCTATGTAATAGACGTTTTACGATGTAGGGTCCATGCCACAAAGGTTCTCACTTTCCTGTCCCTAACGTATCATGAGCCTGGTCATACATGAGGACTAGGTCTCCTTCTGCGAAAGTACGAGGGTGGACAAATTTGTCATATTGTCTCTTCATTCATTTTTTATATGTCTCGTTAACAAGATCGACATCGTGATGTGTTTCGTACAACCCAGTCAGATATAGGAAACGTTATTCTTCAGTAGAAGTGTGAGGTAGGGGTTCTAATTTGAGTTTCAATGAAGGAATTTCGCACTCGATTGGTAATACTGCTTAGACGTTATATACCAACTAGAAAGGAGTGAATCCAGTTGTAGTTTTCACTGAGGTGCGATAATCCCAGAGAGAGGAGAAAAGTTGTAGATGCCAAGAAGTTTTTTTTTCTCCCACCATGCCTTGAATCATGGTCTTAAGGAATTTGTTGATAGCTTCAACTTGTTTTTTTTCTTGAGGATAGTAGGGGGATGAGTTCTCATGGATAAAACCCAACTTGACATGTAACTCACTCATCATATGGTTTTGAAAATTTGAACCGTGATTAGTGAAAATGGCTTATGGAACACCAAAGCGAGTGATGATGTGGTTGAAGATTAAGAGAGTTGCAGTACAACCATTATTCAGGAAAGTAGGCATAACCTCGGCCCAATTTGCAAATTAATCAACGACAACGATGATATAACCATGCCCCCCGGCTGAGGTAGGCTTACATTGCATAAAATCAATGCCCCATTTGGAAAAGGGGTCGATGGTGATGATGGGATGCAGTGGAGAGGGGTGGGTGCATGCCTTTTTATGGAAAACCTGGCAGGGTGGGCATCTTTTGATAGCCTCAATACAATATTTGAAGATGGAGGGCCAAAAGTAACTGACGCGTAAGATTTTCTAAGTTGTATCCATCCCAGAAAGGTGATTGCCACATGCTCCAAGGTGACAGTCATTAAGGACACGTTCAACCTCATCATGATTTAAACAACATCGTAAGATAATGTCAATACCATGGTGATACAAAGTGTCATTGATGATAAGGTAGCGTTTAGAATGGTGACGAATACGACAATGTTCTTCACGGGAGATATCAGGCTAAAAACATTGGGTTTGAATGTAAAGAAGAATATCTCCATACCAAGGATCGACCATGCTAATGAGGAACAAAGATTCCTTGGGGAGAGAATATTTGGGCTCAATATCTTCATCAACATGGGGAATATTGCATATAAGTTCCGCAAAAACCAAGGAATTTTTAGCTTTTGATTTGGCAAAGTTGAGATCGAATTCCTGAAGAATAATGATCCAGTTGGAATATTTTCCCCCAAGGACTTGACATGTCAAAATATAATACATGAGGTTTGAGTCTGCAATGATCGTGGTAGTGCGTAACAGGATGTAATGGTAAAATCTCTGGATGAAAATCCCAGCTGCCAGAGCCAACTTTTCAACATGTGAATATCAGAGATCGAGACCGAATAGACTCTTTCTTAGATAGTAGATCACATGTTCCTCATCATTGGGGTCCTCTTGAACTAACACCATAGCGATAGTGGAAGTAGAGGCTGCCAAATAAAGGATGTAGTCTCGTGCATAATTCAGAGAATACAAAAGAGGTGTATGGATCAATGCATGCTTACGAGCATCAAAAAAACATTGAGCAGTGTCATCCTAGATGAAACGAGTGTCTTTCTGCAACAATTGCATAAATCCTTTAGTAATCTCGATGTAATTACATATGAAACGACGAAGAAAGTTCGCTTTCCCTTGCAAACTTTGTAGTTGGGTCAGATTGTTGGGAGGAGGTAAAGAAATAATATTATTAATCTTTAAGGGATCCACCCTAATCCCATCTTTGGAGACAATGAAACCGAGGAGTTGACTTGATTCGACAGCGAAGATGCATTTGTGTGGGTTCAAACGGATACGGTAGAATCGACATCGAAGAAAAATGGCCCATAGATGACCAATATGGTCTAATTGACTAGATGAATGGGAAGGTAAATCATCGAGGTAAGTTTTTGCAATATGCTTGATATCATGGAAAGCATATGACATGGCCCGCTAGAAATTAGCACCAACATTTTTGAGACCAAAAGATAGTTTGTGATAGGCGAAATTTTCCCACTGGTAGATGAAGGTTGTCTTATGTTGATCAGTAGGTAGAATTTCAATCTAGTTATATCCTAAAAATCCATCCATGAAAGAGAAAATAATGCTGCCATTGCAATTATCAATGATTTGGTCGATGAAGGGTGTAGGGTAATTTTTTTTGGGACAATCCTTGTTAAGATCCCTATAGTCAATGTAGACACGAATGGTTCTTTGTTTTTTAGCAACCAAAACAATGCTAGAAACCCATTCTGTCAAGGGGATAGGATAGATAAAGCCATATTTTAACAGTTTTTCAACTTCTTCCTTTATGGCTGTGATTTTCTTAGGATGAACCGGGTGAATTTTTTGATGTATAGTTTTAACACCTGGGTAAGTTTTTATTTCATGCACAATGATCGATGGATTGATCCCAAACATTTCCTTGTATCTCTAAGTGAAGACATCACAAAATTCTTTAAATAAAGTGGTGTAAGAAGCCACTTCCTCGATAAAACAATTAGCACCGAGATGAATATTTTCCATGATACCTTCCTTGACCAAAATATCAATTGTGATCATAGAAGAGATGTTTCCTAAATTCCCCTCAGAAATAGTATCCTGAGTAAGTAAAGGAGATTGGGGAGAATCAACAACATCGGGGGGAAGATAGAGTGTATATCTTCCTGAATTTATTCTAGAGGAGGAAGAAAAGACAATCGATGATGGTTGTCATCTTATGGAAAAATTTGGGAAATGTAGTCAAAAGTAGAAGACAAGGAATTCAACCAAGATGGCATCGAATAAGTGTTGGATGCCAATATATGTTGGTCATCCATGGAGGGAGAGGCAGATTGGAGAGAAGCATATGAAGCCTCAATTGGAATAAGTGGCATAGCGTTATCTAGTGCATCAAATTCTAATGGACTAGGCACAAGCCAATGATCAGATGATTCTAAAGACTGATAAGCCATAGTCTAAATTATATTGATTGTGGAAATATGTTGTGTGGTGGGAGGAAGTGGTGCAGGGAAAGTACCCATAAGGGAAGAATCTTTTAAAATACCTACACCAACACTTTCATACGTGATCTTATGATCTCCAAAGAAAGGAATACTGTTGGTGGTGGGAGTGTGAGCATCTGGTGTACATAATCTAACTGGTCGATAATGACAATTTTTCCTTGATAAGGGAATTCTAAAGATTGAAACATCGATGAAGCGATGACAATCATGGCATAAAACCAACTTGTTCTTAATAACAAGTTGTAATCGAGAGGAGCATCAATTACCTTGACATCAACAGAGACTATCTTGCCACCCAAATGAATATCTAAGGATTGTAAGAGTCTGTGAGGATGAAAACATTTCTCATCAAATGCTTGTAACATGGTAGGGGATTGGTTAAGTGCAGGTGATTTTAACCCTTTCCAACAAGATAATGACATGACACAAGTGGAAGATCCATTATCCAAAATAGTGTGGTGAATGTGTTGGTTATGAACAACAACATCAATTTGAAAAGCAAGTTGGTGAGAAAGTCGTGATTTGAAATTGTCTACGTTAAATGTGATATTGTTTGAAGACTTGGGATCAATGGCACCAATGGCATCCAAGATTGTTCTACGTTGACTTGGGCAGTGTTGTAGAAATTCAAGAGCAGACATAGCACATGGTGCTTGAGCCAAATCTTCAACAATGTTGTAGTTTTGGGCGGCATGTGAACTAAGATTAAAAGTTGATTTGCGGATAGTTCTCTTGGGAGGGAGTAAAATAGAGTCGAAAGTATTTTTTCCTATATGAAGTGATCTAGATGGAGGACTAACATACGGAGGACCAACAGAGGTGGGAGATGGATCCGGTAAAGTGACTTTAGTGACCTTTTCTTTATCAGTTTTAGACGGTGTTTCGTATGTGGTAGTGCGAGTGGTTAAGTCAATCCTATTGAACATATAAATATGAGTACTCGTGGAGGCATCATCATTAGGAGGGTGGTTGGAACTTCCCCCTATGGGAGGGGAAAGTGCTTGAGCAACCATGGATTGCTAGTGAGGAAAAGGCTGTGTTAACACGACGGGTTGGGAATTCCCTTTGAAATTTTTTGCAACTTCGTCGCGATGTGGACAGTCTCAGGTGAAATGATCGTCACCACAAATAACACATGGGAATTTGAGTTTGCACTATGGTTTCTTTTCACTAGCAGGAAATGGAGTTTGGTTTTTGGGTTATTCATTATTATTATTCTTTTTAGGTTTATTCTTTGTCTTCTTCTTACCCCCAGATTGTTGTGAAGGGTTAGATTGAACTGCATTCACCTCAGAGACTTGAGTCAGGAGGGAGGTACAGGAGAGTGAGGTCAAACCGGGAACAAGTGCTAAAACAGAGTGATTTACTATTCTGATCAAAAGTGATGTATATTGGGTTTTGACGGTACCGATAACTCCATCTGCATGTGCCATGGACAAAGTTTTGGAGGGATTGGTAGTAGTACGGGTAGCATTTAAAATAAACTCGTACAAAGTACCATATTGTGAATAAACCAAATCCAAGTAATGAGATAGGGAAATGTCTTCTTCCTCAATGACTGCACCACCCATGGCGACGTCATGAAAAATCCGGGGTAAAAGAGATTTAGTAAACCATTTTTCCAATAATTGGTCGAGAATGGTTGATTTAATCAACATTCTCCATTGTCTACACTCATGGATGTGATCAAAGATATTCATGGAGTTTGTTTGAATAAGAGAGGTTAAAAGTTCAACACCCATATCGTAATGGATGGGTAATTGAAAATGAGTGAGAAAAGACATAGCGAAGGAGTTGAAATCCTGAAAATAACCAGTGGAAGTTCAATGTACCACTTGGATGCAGAGCTCGTAAGTGTGCACTGGAAGAGACATAAACATATAGAATCATCCATTAATGAGTTTGATGAACACAATAAATGGAATTTCATCACATGGTTGTTTGGGTCTTCTCTTGGTTTACCATCAAACTTTGGGATTTCAGAAGGTAATTTAGCAGGAATCACTGGCCAAAAAGGAAAATGCAGTATGGGATCATTGGTCAACCGAGACAATTCTGGGAGATCCAGAGTGGCAAGGAAGGGTAATTGTTGGTTAACCTGAGGGTGATATTGGTGTGGCATAGATACACCAATGGGGCCATAAACTAGTTGAGGTGGGTAATTATATCCAGTAAGCCCTCCCACATATGGTTGTTGTTGACCAGGATAAGTAGGATTCAATGTTTTTGAGGAACGTTCATGAGATGGGTGAAACCCGACGGATGCTGAGGAGTATAAGTTGGTTGATTCGGTTGTGGGGAATATACAATTTTCCCTTGAGGGGGGTAAAATGTTTGTCCTTGAGGAGGTGTAACACCACGAGTTTCGAACCCCCATTTTTAAATAATGTATTGTTACAATGTTGAGAGGCCTGTGTGCCCAAACAATTATTAAAGGGACAGTATGCCCAAGAAATGTAATGTCTTGATCATTATTAATAATAAACACATCGTTAGTTGCTAGATGGACAACAACTAGAGTTATAGGGGGCTATGATTCCACAAGAGAGGGGGCTTGAGGGGCTAAGTGTTTATTCCTATGTTAATTACCCTTTTTTCTTAAGGGAGGGGATTGGTTATGTGATCTTCTTGGGGAAGGCCAGGAGGTTCTTGATTCCCCATGAAAATACTTAAACCCATCCCTGGTCCAATTTTGGGGTTGGTCATTGGCTCATCCACTCCTTCACTTCTACATTCATACCATTCTTTCACTCATGCCCTTTCATGCACTCACTCACCCATTCATTGATCCATCCTCATCTGCGTCTTGGTTGGGGAAAGGGAACCAAACTGCTGAAGAATTAGCCATGGGATAGTTGGTTGTGATCGTCGCTGATGCAATCCAACCATGACTTGGGGCTTGCATATCTGAGATGCGTCAGCTTGTGCCCTTTTTTTCTCACAACTACAAGTCCTGAGAGTTCTAGCATTGAGATTCTGGACCAACTGTGTTGGAGGCCCTAGATAAAGGAGAAGGACTGCCTGAGGGACTGCGTGGCAGAGAAGGGTGGAGGTCCATTCTCTTGGGTGGCACAGGCTGGGTAGAAGAGATATGGGTACTTGGATTGTTGTGGGGGATGGGAAACCTGTGAGAGCTTGAGATCTGATTGGTTTGGGAACCCAAGCACTCTCTGGAACCATCCTTGTGGATTCATAGCCCTGGCTCGGAGGTGACACTACTCTTGAGATTTGGAGCAGTGGTGCCTATGGTTGGGTGGAACATCCTTGGTCTATAATGAGTTGGTGTTGCCTTCTTATAATGATAAGTGCTCTCTGTTGTGATATAATTATCTGTGTATGAATGTATTTCGCTGTGTATTTTAATTATCGTTTAACTAAATCTTAGATTATGCATGCTTACTGGATATTGTTTTACATGCCGCTAAATCTTGTATCTTACGTGTTCTTATTAATTAAAGAAGGTATTAGTAAGAGTACAAAGTCCAAGGGTGTGCTTGAAGGTATCATACCCTGACCTGTGGGTTGATGGGTATGTTACATATTGGTATCAGAGCTGCTGGTTGAAACACCAGGCCGGTATGGGCCAGGTCTGTTGTTCAGAGTCTCATGGTTGAGATCAAATTATGACCATGAAGTTGAAAATATCAGGAGGAATGGCGTTGCAGAATACATGTAGGATTTATATCATCAGAGATCAGTTGTAAGGGGTTCGAAGTATCATGACCATCCCCCTTCGAATTCAGGAGCGATTTCCCTTGTAGGATCAGGAGAGATACGGGATCGTTGGATTGAAGGACAGATGAACAGGGGTTGTTCGATGTAAAGGAAGCAAGGGTTAAGGTCACAATCATCGGATCCCATGGAAGAGAGAGATCATCGAACATGAGGCATTGCAGGGAACCCAATTGCACAGGAGATAATTTCCCAAGGTTGTCCTGCAATCCAAACCATAGTTTCACCAAGGGTTTGCATGTCATCATCAGGATAATTGCAGGGTGAAAAGTGAGTTACTCCAAACTGTCGATACATTCCCCCACAAATTGAAAGGTATGCAGTGATGTGACTTGCTAGTTCTCAAGCAATGAACCTCCGAAGAGCAGAAGTAGCCAAGTACCGTCGATCTGTAGGAGGACACACGTCAATCGATCATGTGCTCTGGGTGAAAGGACTCCAAGAAAAGGAGAGAGAGGAGAACTTGAGAATTGAGATTTACAGACCTCGGAGATACGAAGTGAATCACAACCATCCGATACAAGAGGACATGTGGCATAAATTCGTGCACTTCGGGTAAAAGAGAAGGTTGTGAGTTGAGTTCTTTGAAGTATGAAGACCCAAAGAAATCATAGCCTTTGATCCTTGGGAAACACGCGTCAGTAGATTGCGATCTTCGGATAAAAACATTTCAGAAAAAGTTGAAGTTTGATTTTTCTAAAACCCGAAGACCTGAAAGGATCTCAGCCATTGATCTACCGAGAACCATACGTCATCAGATCCAGGGCTTTGGATAAAAGCTAGTGGGTCCAGATAAGTTTTGAAGTTTGATATTTATGAAGTCTGAAGACTCGAAGTAAGCCTCAAACGTTAGATTAAAGAGGACATGTGGTGCAGATCCGTGGACTCTGGGTGAAGACCTGAAGTGAATCTTTGTCATCCCATCTAGAAGGACACATGGACACAGATTGACCAATTCGGGAATTCAGAGTTCAGGAGAATTGGAGGTGTGCTAGTATGGAAACTCTCGAAGTCTCGAAGCCCAAAGAGCTAAAGTGATGGTGCATGATGATGTCATGTAGAGGTTATGTGGACCCCAGAAATTTTTGAAGTGACATGGATTGTGGACTTCGTCGGGGATGAAGTGGACTTATGGGATATGCGCCATGTGTCAGTAAGTTTTGAGCATGTAGATAATTGAAGTGTCAGCTAGGACATGACACGTGTCACCCGCCTGATTGAACCACATGTCCACTTCCAGTATTTCACCACATGGTGACAGATCATGTAGTCTAGAGACTGGGCACTCTAGAGGGGAAGGATGTGACAGGTTGCGCTGGGTTGAAAAATCCTGAAGGCTCGAAGGCCAGAGTACATATCGACCATTGATTCTAGAAGACAAACGTCGAAGGATCGTCGACTTCGGGTGAAAGCACTGCTAGGATATTTAGACACTTAGAAGTTATTTAAGATATACTTGATCTAATATGTCATTAGGTAAAAGTGTGTTTCTTAGTGTGTTTCTTTAGTATGCATTAGTATGCATTTGTAGTTAAGAAATCCGATTGTCACAATATGTTCCCGACATAGAGTGATCCGATGGTTCATACTCTCCTCGATCTTAATGGCCATTGATCCATGGCTTAACACCCGATTGGTCCATGATCTCTATTTAAAGAGAATGGAGGGTCATTTGTCGATGATCGATTTTGAGAAACTCTCTTGTAAAATCTTTCTGTAATTTTTTTCTTTGCATTAATAAATTGTTCCAAGTGGCCGCGTTGGCTGGGGCCGTGGATGTTTCCCCGTAGGAGTTTTATCACGTGAAAACATCAGTGTGTTTATATTTGATCTGCTTATGTGATTGTTTACTGAAGGTTTTAATCCTCTGTTGGAATACATGCATTGTCAAACATGGTATTAGAGCCTGTTTGAAGACCCGCTCCTGTTGTAGATAGAGATCGTGAAGCCGAGTTGCCTCATCTCCATTTTCTGTCATTTACATACATTTATGGGTTGAGAGGACTGTTCCATTGCTTCTGGAGCATTTGTTTCATTCAGGAACACTTTTTGTTTCACTCAAAAAGGTTTATGTTTGCCCAAGATACGACCATTACAGTTAGATCTGGAGGTATAAAGCCTGAATACACATTTTTTAAATTTCTGCAAAGTTTTATTTTGATTTTATTTCGGTTTGTATTTTTTATTTCCAGGTTGCTACTCTTTTAGATCTATGTATTCTCTATGCCCTGCGCCCTGTGTGATCTCAGAAAATTAGAAACAGATAAGAAAAGGTGCATCTTCCAGGTAAGCTAACCGAGATCTAATCCTTGTTGTCATCGAGAAGAGAAATTTTTTTCTTGTGTGAAAAGAGTTTTTTTTTAGCATGCTCTCCAACAACAACAACAACAACAACACCCCCAATCTTCTTTCTAAACATTACAATATGTTTTGCTAGACCATTTAGCTAAAACTTGCTTTATTAAGTAAGAGGTCTTGAGTTCAAGTCTCTCTTTTGTTACTTTTTTTTAAAAAGTTCATGCTAAAAATTGTAAAGTGCATTTCACTTCAAGTATAAAAGTAAATCACTATAAGTAGTTTTATATTTTATTTTAGAGTTATTTATTTTGCATGCAACTTTTTTGTTATAAGGTAACTTCATTGTAAAAGTGATCCCCACTTCTCTTTATAAAAGTGGGTCACTTCATAAAGTAGCTTACACTATCATGTGGTTATTTGGTTACCGTTTATGCCTTTTTTTAAAAATGGCATAACTCTCACATCAGAAGTCTGTTTTCAGTGCCGTTTTTTTTAAAACCACATAACTTTTCGAGATCTTTCCATCTAGATCATTAGTTTCAGTTTTTAAATCTACATTATCGACATATTTAATATGGATTCTACAAGTAATGTCTTGCTTACCAGCAACAACTACTTCCAATGGAAATCCCATATGGAAGATTTATTAAGAAGTAAAGGCCTATACCAGATTACCTTGGGAAAGGAAACATCACCCACTGATGATGATAAGAAATCAAAATGGTATAATAGGAATGACTAAGTACGTGGACTAATCGAAATGTCCATCTCTCCTGATTTAAGGTACCACGTTCAAGGAATTGATGACCCCAAAGAATCTTGGAACACGGTTGAATCTGTGTTTGGTAAACTCAATATTATTCGAGCACAACAGTTAGAAAATCAAATACTGACCTTGAGTCCAAGTGATTTTTCTTGCCTTGGAGACTATCTATCTAAGTTTAAAACACTCAGAATTTTATGTGAAGAATGT
>ML808685.1:6377-17955 GCA_009831015.1 Picea engelmannii | reverse complement strand
GATGAGTGGCTTATTGATTCAGGAGCATCTTATCATATGGCTAAGGATAAAGCCATATTTTTTTCTCTAAATGAATGTAACACCAAGAAAATATTTGTTGGTGATGATAGATCTCTTAGTGTTGTAGGATCTAGAACAATTCAGGTAGAAAATGGTCATTTCAATGACGTATTATGTGTTCCAAATATTTCTTGTAACCTTCTATCAGTATATCAAATCACTCATTCAAGTGAAGGTAAGACCGTCGAGTTTTCACCTCACCAAGTTGTAATCAAGGATCTAAAAGATGCTAATCATGTTCTTGCAACTAGAATTGATGATGATATTACCAGGTTGTACAAGTTTGACAACTTTGGGTAATCATCTTTTTCATCAGTTTTTGTTGATCATAGCAATGACTTGAGCAAACTTTGGCATGAGCGGTTTGGTCATCTAAACTATCACTCATTGCAGCAACTATGTAATCAACAAATGGTGACTGGTCTTCCTCTTGTTTCATGCAGAGATGGTGTTTGTGCCAGTTGTGTTCTCGACAAACATCATCAGGATAGTTTTGACAAACGTGCCTCTTGGCACGCCTCGGGTCCTTTGCATCTTGTTCATAGTGATTTGTGTGGTCCACTTTCTTGTCCTTCTTTTTCTGGGTGCAAGTATTTCTTAACTTTCATTGATGACTTTTCCTGACATACTTGGGTTGACTTCTTAAAACTCAAGAGTGAAGTTTTTGACAAGTTTTTGGCCTACAAGGCCCTTGTAGAAAAGAAATCTAGACATTAAATTCAAAGGTTAAGAATAGATAATGGAGGAGAATATGTGAACAATAATTTTACAAGCTACTGCACTACACAGGGAATCCAAATGCAACACACTGTTCCATATACACCACAACAAAATGGTGTTGTTGAGAGAAAGAACCACACATTAAAAGAAATGGCTAATTGTATGATCCAATCTAAGGGATTAAGTCTAAAGTATTGGGAGGAAGCCATCAACTGTGCAAATTACATAGTAAATCACACTCCCACAAAGGCTCTTAAAAATTTAACACCGGAAGAAGATTGGACTAAAATTAAACCAAATGTAAGTCACTTCCGTGTATTTGGCAATATAGCATGGGCTCACATTCCTAATGAGAAAAGGAAAGCATTGCAGCCTAAAAGTGACAAATGTATATTTGTTGGTTATTTTGAAGATGTCAAAGGTTACAGACTTCTTCAATCACATTGTAATGAAATTATTCTTAGAAGAGATGTTAAATTTTATGAAAATCTCTTGGCCTACGAGCCATCTTCGACGATTGTGCCTTCTTCAGCCTGTAATCCATATTCGACGTTTGTGCCTTCTTATGATCTAGTTTCTTCTTCAGATGATGACAGTGAGGATGAAAATACACCTCCACATGGTCACCCTCCTCCAGCTGAGTCCTTTGAACATTAACCAACACCAGCTCCACCACTTCCTAGATGGGTATGTTCAACACGAGAAGCAGCTGGTGATCTTGTCGGTGATCCTTTAGATCAACGTTGGACACGTTCAAAGTTCCAGTGAGCCTCTTCTCTTTTGGCTCAAGTTTCAGAAACCTGTGATCCAGAGACATTTGAAGAAGCTTCAGGTCATCCAGATTGGGATACAACAATGAATGAAGAGTGTCGTTCTTTAATGGAAAACAATACTTGGGATCTTGTACCTCTTCCAAAAGGAAGAAAACTTGTTATATGCAAATGGGTCTACAGAACTAAGTATACATCATATGGAAGTGTTGAAAGACACACGACTCAGTTAGTTGCCAAAGGATTTTCCCAAGTTGAAGGAATTGACTATAATGAAACCTTTTCCCCTATAGAAAAAATGAATTCCATCTGCCTTGTTCTTTCCCTTGCTGCCTCACATAAATGGGAGTTCCATCAGATGGATGTTAAATCCGCCTTCTTGCACAGAGATTTGCAAGAAGAAATATACATGGAACAACCTCCTGGCTATTTCCAGAATGACTCTAGCCTTGTTTTTCGCCTCAAGAAATCTCTTTATGGTCTCAAGCAAGCTCCCTGAGCTTGGTATGCCAAAATGGATAGCTTTCTTATTGCCACTAGATTCTCTAGATGCCATTCTGATCCTAATGTCTATACCAAGAAAGTAGGAGTCCATCTCATAATCCTTGTCCTTTATGTTGATGACCTTATCATTATTGGTAGTGACTCAAAACTTTTAAACCATGTGAAAACCAACCTTAAGAAGAAATTTGAAATGACAGACTTAGGTTTTTTGCACTATTTCCTTGGCCTCCAAGTTTTGAAAACCAATGAAGGAATTTTTCTTTCTGAGTCTAAGCATGCTTGTGACCTTCTTCGTTGCTTTCACATGGACGATTGTAAACCAACCCCTTCTCCCTTATAGTCTGGAGTTAATATTTTTTCCACCTGTACTTCTCCTAAAGTTGATGCCACCCTATACCGTCAGCTAGTTGGTAGCCTCTTATACTTGACCCATACCTGTTCTGATCTTTCCTTTTCTATTGGTCTTATTGCTCGATATATGTAAACACCCCGTGAAAGCCATTGGAAAGCAGCTAAAAGGATACTTCGCTATGTTCGTGGTACAGTTCAGTTCGGGATACATTATAGTTTAAAGGGGACTCCTTTATTGGCTGGTTTCACTGATTCAGATTGGGTCGGCGACTCTGATGATCGGAAATCTACTGTAGGTTATGTTTTCAGCCTTGGTTCATGACCTGTCACTTGGGCATATAAGAAACAATAGGCTATTTCACTTTCTTCAATAGAAGTAGAATACCGAGCAGCAGTAAATGCAGGTCAGGAAGCCCTGTGGCTTCGACAGATCCTTTCACAGTTTGGATTCCAGCACCAGCATCCGACCAACCTTTGGTGTGACAATCAGAGTGCCATCAAGCTCATAAAAGACCCAGTTCAACATCAGTGTAGAAAACACATCGATCTACACATGCACTTCATCAGAAAGCTAATTCATGATCAAGTTATTGAAGTGCTCTTTTTCCCTATAGAAGATCAAGTTGCAGACACTTTCACAAAGTCTCTTATAGAAGCGAAGTTTTCCAAACTTCGATCTATGTTAGGAGTTCAGGAAGTTTTCATTAAGGGGGGATAGGCTTTAATGCCTCCTTCCTTCTCCTATTGTGTCACTATTGTAAATCCTTCAATCCTATCCCAAGTTGTTCTTAAGGGGGGATGTTAGGATATTTAGACACTTAGGAGTTAATTAAGATCTACTTGGTCTAATATGTCGTTAGGTAAAAGTGCATTTCTTTAGTATGCATTTGTAGTTAGGAAATCTGACGGTCATGATATGTTCCCAACATAGAGTGATCCAACGGTTCATACTCTCCTCGATCTTAATGGCCATTGATCTGTGGCTTAACACCCGATTGGTCCATGATCTCTATTTAAAGAGCATGGAGGGTCATTTGCCGATGATCGATTGTGAGAAACTCTCTTGTAAAACATCTCTGTAATCTTTTTATTTGCATTAATAAACTTCTCCAAGTGGCCGCATTTGCTGGGGCTGTGGATATTTCCCCATAGGGGTTTTACCACATGAAAACATCGGTGTGTTGATGTTTGATCTGGTTATGTGAGTGGTTACTGAAGGTGTTCGTCCTCTGTTGGAATACCTGTGTTGTCAAACATCTGGGAGAAAGTGCAAGAGGAATTTTAGAAACTTTTGAAGCCTGAAGAGCCGAAGCGATTCACAGTCGTTGATCTGTGGGAGGACACTCGTCGACAAATAATGAACTCTGAGTAAAATCATTCCAGGAGGAGGAAAGTGAGGAAAGTTGAGACTCCCGAATCATGGATTCCCTAAGTGTATCTCGATCGTTGATCATGAAAGAGGACAAGGACCGTTGATCCAGTCCTAGCCGAAAGTTTCGAAGTCCCGAAGCTTTGAACAAGCGATTTTTCAGCTAAGCGCAAGGTCATGAACATGTTCATATGCAGATTGAGAGTTGAGGGAAAGATGGCTAAGGGATGAATTGGTTGTCTTTGAGACATAAATGTGCTAAGGAAGGATTTAGCCATGGTTTCTAGTTGTGGTCACCTCGGAAGGTGGTTTGAAGGAAGCTCTTGTGTAGGATGAAATTTTGTGTCAACCAAGGATAACATGACACTTCTATTTTCAAACAATGGGATATGATATCCATGAAAAAATAAATAAAGAGACATGTAGCATGGTTTGGCAATTTTTTTTATCATATGCATAATTCTAACAAAATGGTCGCTTGCACATTTTGCATAATTAAGGGGTTTAAAAACATCAACTCAGGATGTGTATTGAGGAAATGGAAGAAGATGAGGGATCCTCCAGTCATTATAAGGATGCCAAAGGCTAGAATACCAGAGTTGGTAATGCAGAGACAGAGTCCAAAGGACGCAAGGGAAAAGGAGAATAGGAAACGTTAATAGAAATGGTAAGAATCTTGAAGATGGAAGTGTAGAGCTACAAAGCAGACAATGAGAGACTGATGAGAGAGAAAAGTCATATAAATGCTCGAGTGTTGTTGATCCTGAATCAGTTGCAGAGACAAACGAATAAGTGATCAAACTTGAGACAAGAGGAAGAAAGCAGGTGCCATGAAAGAAGGGATGATCATGGAAGAGATGGTTATTCTAGAAGTTCTAGTAGAGCTCGTGGAAACCACTCACCTCCTTACTCAGAAAGAAAGTTTTATGCAATGGATGATCTCATAAGCAGTCTAGAGGTGTCTCCTATCAGACACCAAAGAAGGAAACAAGAGGTAGATAGTTTGCAAGGAGAGCTGAGGAAGCTCAAGCCACCATCCTTTGGGGGTGAAAGAGAAAGGGAATATGACGTTAAAGCATGGTTTCTTGGGCTCAGGAGATATTTTCAGTTTCATAACTATTCATCCAACCTATAAGCCAATATTGCCACCTACCATTTACATGGGAAAGCTGCAATGTGGTGGGACCAACTGAAGCAAGTGGAGCACATTAATGAGAGTAAGATCACTTGGAAGCAGTTCAAGAAGTACTTCCATAAGGAGTACCTCTCGGAGCATTTATATGAAAAGAAAATGCAGTAGTTCTTTGAACTCAAGTTGGGAAGCATGCTTATGGTAGAATACGAGAAGAAGTTCTTGGGATTGTTAAAATATGTCAGGTTCATTGGTGATGAGAAAGTGAAAATACAGATATTTCTAAGTGGACTTCCATCCTTTTATAAGGAAAATATCAAGTATGATGAACCCGATACCTTGACTAAGGCTACCGGGAAGGATAAATACCTGTATGAGCAAGGCCAGAGAAGAGAATCCCTACAAAAATATTAGAAGGAAAAGAATAATGTGGAGTCTGATCAGAGGAGGAAAGGATTCAAACCTCTCTACAATAGGAATGAGCCTAATAGAAATCATCAAGATCATTATGCTAAGGGGTATTCCAGGAAGGAATATTCCTTGGGAAAAAGGGGAATACCACCAATCCAATGTTGGGGATGCAAGGAAGATCACTTGTACAATGATTGACCACACAGAAAGGACATAGTGAAGATTGTACACAACATCCAAGAGGATATGACAGTTAGAGATATGGGAAGAATCTATGTATCTTTAAATGATCGACAAGCAGAGTACCAGTCCAATATGATCGAGGTGGAAGGTAAGATCATAAATCAACCTATTTTTATTTTTATTGATTCAGGAGCAATTCATTGCTACATTGATACTAAGATAGTGGATAGATTACATTTGGAGAAAAGTAAACTTGGAAAAGAAAGTTTGGTTCAGTTAGTCACTAGAAACTAAAGGAGAATCCATGATATGGTCAAAAGTTGTTCCATAAGTCTTAATGGTGTGAATACTAGTATGGATCTAAATATCATACCATTGGGGTATTATGATATTCTAATTGGAATGGATTGGATTGGACAAGAATCATGTTGTCCTAGATTGTCATAACAAGACATTTACATGTCTTGATGGAAATGGAAAATAGAGAACTATGAAAGGAGTTCCAAGACCCAAGGAGGGAGATAGATTTCTCAATTGATTTAGTGCCAGGAGATGCCCCGGTGTCAAAAACACCTTACATAATGAGCACACCAGAGTTAAAAGAATTACAAATGCAGTTGGAGGAATTGTTGAAGAAAGGGTACATACATGCAAGTGTTTGACCTTGGGGAGCACCAGTACTTTTTGTCAAAAAGAAGGATGGAACCTTGAGGCTGTGTATTGAATTTCGAAAGATAAAAAAGTACACTATAAAGAAGAAGTATCCTCTACCCCGAATTGATGACCTCTTCAATCAACTAAGAGGAGCAAATATATTTTCAAAAATTGACTTGCAGGCGGGATACCATCAGGTAAGAATCAAGGAAGAAGACATTCATAAGACAACCTTTAGGACCAGGTATGGGAATTATGAATTTGTAGTGGTGCCATTCGGACTGACCAATGCACCAATTATCTTCATGTGCTTAATGAATGACATATTCAGAAATTATTTGGATAGGTTTTTCATAGTATTCTTAGATGACATACTTATCTATTCTAAGTCTGAAGAGGAGAATGAACATCACTTAAGACTGGTATTGCAAGTACTGAGAGAACATCAATTGTATCCCAAGTAGAGTAAGTGTTATTTTATCAAAAGAAGATACATTACTTGGGACACATTATTTCAGAGAAAGGCATAGTAGTAGATCCAGATAAGATCGAAGACATTAGGGGATGGCCAACATCCAGAAATGTGTCAGACGTATAATCTTTTATGGGATTAGCTAGCTACTACAGAAGGTTCATAGTAGGGTTCTCTAAGATTTCTCATCCCATCACTTCTTTTCAAAAGAAGGGAACTAAATTTGAATGGACACTCAAGTCCGAAAACAATTTTAATATGTTGACGGAATTACTTACTAGTGCACATTTGTTAAAGATTGTTGACCCAAATGAAAGTTTTGTGGTATGTACAGACGCATGTAAGGAAGGGCTTGGGGGAGTCCTCACGCAAAATGGACATGTCATTGGATATGATTCCAAAAATCTTAAGGAACATGAGAGGAACTATGCCACGCATGACTTGGAACTTGCTTCCATTGTTCACGCCTTGAGGATGTGGAGGCATTGTCTCATGGGGAAGAAATTCGAATTAAGAATAGACCACATTGGCTTGGAGTATCTTTTTGAACATACAAACTTGAATGCTAGGAAAACAAGATGGATGGAATTTATAAGTGAATATGACTTCGATATAAATCATATCAAGGGAAAGGAGAATAAAGTTGCCTATGCACTTAGTAGAAGAGTGCATCTCATGCATGCTACTGTTGTCAGTATGCATCAGTCAGACTTGAAGAGAATAATTTTAGATGGTCTTGTTACAGATCAACATTACCTATAGGTAAAGGAAAAATTATATCAAGGAAATGTACAACATAAAATAAAGGAGTATGAGATAAATGAAGATGGATTAGTCATTCATAAAAATAGAATCTATGTTCCTAGTTCAGGAGAATTAAGGAATTTGGTACTAAAGGAAATGCATGATGTTCCTTATGCTGGACATTCCAGTTACCAGAAAATAATTACAGCAGTAAGAAGCTAGTTATTTTGGCCATGAATGAAGAAGGATGTTGTCTATTACATCGCTCAATGTATGGAATGTCAGAAGGTGAAGGATGAGCATAGGCACCCAACGGGTTTGCTGCATCCATTGTCAATTCCATAGAAGAAATGGGAAGTGATAACCATGGATTTCATCACAGGATTACCCATAATGAATAAGAAACATTATTCTATCATGGTGTTGGCTGAAAAAATAACAAAGGCTTCTCATTTTGTGTCTATGAAGACAATGCATACAAAGGATAATATTGCATAAATTTTCATGAAGGAAATTGCTAGGTTGCATGGGATACCTAGGACAATCGTCTCGGACAGAGATATGAAGTTTACCTCCAATTTCTAGAGGGTATTGTTTAAAGGATTTGGCACAAATATAAACTTTAGCACAACATATCATCCCCGGACAGATGGGCAAAAAGAGAGAGTCAATCAAATAATTGAAGATGTGTTGAGAATGTATGGGATGGATAATCCATATAAGTGGGAAGATTACTTACACTTGGTTGATTTTTCATATAATAATGGGTATCAAGCTTCATTAATAATGATCCCATTTGAAGCCTTGTACAGTAGGAAATGTGATACTCCAGTAAGTTGGGACAACCCAGCAGATAGAGTGGTACTTGGGCCGGAGTTGTTCAAGGACATGGAAGACTAGGTTGTTAAGATCAAGTAGAATTTAAAGGTAGCTCAGGATAGACAGAAAGTTTATGCAGGCAAGAACAAGAAAGCTAGAGAATTTTAAGTAGGGGAGCATGTACTTTTGAAAGTGAATCCCAAGAAAATCTCTTTGAATTTGGGTAGTTGTACAAAGCTGGCAGCCAAATTCTGTGGTCCATTTGAAATATTGGATAGAATAGGGCCAGTTGCATACATGCTTGCATTGTCTTCTTCCATGAATGTGCATAATGCATTTCATGTTGGTTGTGGAGCCTGATTATGTTCCTAATTCAGAGGTCCTTGCTTTCAGTCATGTTTATACCCCATGAAGACTTTACACCCTAGAAGTATGTACACTCTTCCATGCAGGGGAGTGCAGAGGGGGGGTACCCCCTCTACGAGGTCCGGGAGGCCTATCCCCTCGACTGGGGGGTTCGGGGGCAAGCGAGCCCCCAAAGGAAAAATTTCCTTCTAAATGTATATTGTAATTTCATTGTAAATTTGGACCATTCATTATAAGGTCATAGATCTAACAGTAGAAATTATGTTACATTTTTTTGCCCTAGAAGGAAACCCTCTGTTATGAGGGAAATGTATTGCAGCTATGCATTATGGCAAGTATTGTATTCTGAGAGAGGAGACTGTGAGAGAAAGAAGAGGAAGTTATAGCAAGTTTTGCTGTAGGTTGTATCCCTTCATTTGCTAGATAATAATAAAAGAAGGACCTGGCAATTTCTCTGGTGGATGTAGCCGACACTGGGTGAACCACGTAAATCTGTGTCTCTCTTGTATTGTGTATCTTTTTTGTTTTTTGCTGCATTTGTTTTATTTTATTGCTCCGCGGTCATGTTTTTCTACCAAATGGTATCAGAGC
Organism: Picea engelmannii; assembly: GCA_009831015.1. Taxonomy (NCBI): domain Eukaryota; kingdom Viridiplantae; phylum Streptophyta; class Pinopsida; order Pinales; family Pinaceae; genus Picea; species Picea engelmannii. The sequence continues at coordinate 8,809 of ML808685.1, read as the reverse complement.
AAAAGGTAACTCGTAGGAAAAGAGGGTTCCTGGTTCGAGTGGGAGCAATGTCAAAAGATGGAAAGTTTAGGGTCAAGAAATTTAACGGCCAAAACTACGAGTTATGGAAGATGCAGATGGAAGATTATTTATATCAGAAGGATCTATTCCTACCATTGGGCGGAGTAGCAAAGAAGTCGATGACCATGAAGGATGAAGAATGGGATATTCTTGACAAAAAGGCTCTAGGAACGATACGACTGAGCTTGGCAGCGTTGATGGCTTTCAATATTTCGAAAGAAAAGACAATGAAGGATCTGATGGACGCATTGGCTAAACTGTATGAATAACCCTCGGCGTCCAATAAGGTATTTCTAATGAAGAGATTATTTAATATGAAGATGTCAAAAGGTGAGTCTGTTGCAGATCATTTAAATGAATTTAATACAGTTACTAATCAACTAAGTTCTGTAAAAGTGGACTTTGATGATGAGGTTAGGGCTCTTCTAATATTGTGATCATTGTCAGAAAGATGGAATGGCTTGGTTATGGCTGTAAGTAACTCTGTCTCTGGTTCAAATACTTTAAAATTTGATGATGTTGTTGGTGTTATCCTTAGTGAGGAAATGCGATGGAAAAGCACAGGTGAGACATCAGGTAATGAATCGAACATGGAGAACAGGGGAAGACAAAAGGATAGAGGAAAGGGCTTAGGGGACCACGGGAATTCTAGGAAGGGCAGATCCAAATCCAAACTTGGAAATATAGAGTGCTGGAATTGTGGGAAGAAAGGACATCTGAATAAATATTGCAGAGCTCCAAAGAAACAAAGAGATGGACAACATGAGAGAAATCAGGAAGCAAATGTAACAGGTGATGTGTTACAAGATGCTTTGATTCTTTCTATAGATAATATTTTTGAGTCTTGGGTAGTAGATTTAGGGGCTTCATTTCATGACACACCCCATAGGAAGCATTTTATAGATTATGTTCAAGGTGATTTTGGACAGGTTCATTTGGGTGATGATGCACCATGCAAAATTGTTGGAATGGGAAAGGTAAAAATAAAGCAACACAATGGAAACCAATGGTTGTTGAAAGAGGTAAGAAATGTTCCAGATTTAAGGAAAGATCTAATTTCAACAGGTCAGTTGGCAAGTGAAGGTTGTGTATCCATATTTACAGATAAGACATGGAAGGTCATCAAAGGATCATTGGTGATAGCAAAAGGAGAGAAGGTAGGTACATTGTATTTATGTACTGGTACTACTGAGTCTTCTATCTCTTTAACTTCTACAGGAGTGGATATAGCACTGTGGCATCATAGGTTGGGACACATGAGTGGGAAGGGTATGCAAATACTTCACAAAATAAATTTGTTGCTAGATCTTAAACAAATTTATTTGGACTTTTTTGAGCATTGTGTTTAAGGAAAACAAAAGAGAGTCGGATTTCTCAAAGTCGGAAAAGAAAAGAAGAATGAAAGGTTAGAGCTTGTGCATATAGATGTATGGGGACCAACTTAGGTATCATATCTTGGTTTCTCTCATTAGTATGTTACTTTTATTGATTATGCAACAAGAAAAACTTGGTTTTATTGCATTCGACAAAAATATGATGTTTTTGATACTTTTAAGAAATGGAAAGCTTTAATTGATAATGAGATAGGAAAAACTTTGAAGTGTCTCAGATGAGATAATGGAGGTGAATATTGCAGCAAGGAGTTTGATGATTATTGATCATACCATGGGATTCGTAGAGAGAAGACAGTTCCAATAACCCCACAAGAAAATGGTGTGTCAGAAAGGATGAACAGGACAATCATGGAGCGTGCAAGGAGTATGGGATTACATGTCGGTTTTCCCTTACAGTTCTGGGTAGATGTTGTAGATATTGTTGTTTACTTAATAAACAGAGGACCTTCAAGCTCTTTGGATGGTAGAATTCCAGAGGAGGAATGGATAAGAAAAAAGGTAAACTATTCTTTTTTGAAAACTTTTGGTTGTGAAGCATTTGTCCATATTGATAAAGAAAATAGAACAAAGCTTGAGTCTAAATCCAAGAAGTGTACCTTTATTGGATACGGTGTTAATGACTTTGGTTATCGATTATGGGATTATGAAAATAACAAAATCATTAGGAGTAGAGATGTCATATTCAATGAGAAGGTCATGTACAAAGATTAGTTGCAGGGAAAGAAACATGAAGAAGAAAAACAAGAATACACAGTGCTTGATGAGATCACTGAAAAAGAAATTCCATAGGAACTTGAAAATCAAAATGCACAACAACAGGAGCAGCAAGTACCTTAAACACCTACAAGTGTTGTTAGAAGATCTACCAGGTTAAGTATACCCCCTGAACGATACTCTCCTTCATTGTATTATTTATTGTTGACTGATTTTGGTGAACCAGAATGTTATGAAGAGGCAATGTAGGTAGACACCAAAAAG
>ML808684.1:307337-320748 GCA_009831015.1 Picea engelmannii | reverse complement strand
AACACTACATAAATGAAGTGATTACCAACCTTCTTGGAATATACACAGTGATCAACCCTGCTTCTTACAAATCCAAATCCAAGGATGTATGTGTCAAACTTTTGGTACCACATCCTAGGTGATTGCTTCAGACCATATAGTGAATTCTTTAGCTTACAGACCAACTCTTTCTTTCCCTTCACTACAAAGCCTTCTGGCTACTTCATGTAGATTTATTCTTCCAGATCCCCATGTAGGAATGTTCTCTTCACATCCATCTATTCCACTTCAAGATGAAAAGAAGCAACAATAGATAAAATAAATCTAATAGAAGTTAACTTAGAAACAGGAGAAAAAATCTCACCAAAGACAATTCCCTCTACCTAGGAATAACCTTTTGCTACTAACCAAGATTTGTATTTCTCCACTTTACCTTGTGCATTAAACTTCTTCTTAAACAACCATTTTCTACCAACATATTTTCTTCCAACTGGAAACTCAACTATATCCCATGCCTCATTCTTATCCAAGGCATCCATTTCTTCAACCATGGCCTTATTCCAAAGTTTACTATCCTCCAAATTCACTACTTCCATGATAGTTCTGGGATCATCATCAGTAATAGATAAAGCAAAATTGGAACAAAAATCAGGTGGACTATACATTTCTGGTTGCCTTCTATCTCTCATTGATCTCCTCAATACTGGGGTATGAGGTTCTTCTTCTTCTTCTTTTTCTACTTCCTCTTCTTCAGATGATTTAGATTTTGCATCATCCAAATCAAGCTCTATTTTCTCAGGTTTGTCTTGCGTTGGTAGGAATTCCTGTTGGGACACATATTTTACCTCTCTGAAAACAACATCTCGACTGTAAACAGATTTCTGGGTTTCTGGGTTCCAAAGCTTGGAACCTTTCACACCATGTTTATAACCAATAAAGATACACTTTTCATCCTTTTTATCCAGATTACTTCTATTTTCCTTTGGAACATGTACATAAGAATCACAACCAAACACTCTAAGATGTTGAAGAGAGGGTTTCTTTCTAGACCATACCTCGCGTGGAGTTTTATCATCCAACACTGATGAAGGTGATCGATTGACCAGGTAACATGTTGTACCCACTGCCTCTGCCCAGAATTATTGTCCTAACCCGGAACTACTGAGCATGCTCCTTGATTTTTCCATCAGTGTCATGTTCATCCTTTCTGCAACTCCATTCTGTTGAGGAGTGTATGGAGTAGTCATTTTCCTTTCTATACCACACTTCTTACAGAATTCTTCGAATTCATTTCCGCATAATTCTCCACCATTATCTATTCTCAATACCTTTATTTTCTTCTCTCTCTAATTTTCTACCAGAGCCTTAAACTCTTTAAATTTATCAAATACCTCGGATTTATTTCTAAGAAAATAAATCCATGTGTTCCTTGAAAAATTATCTATGAATGAAACATAATACACAGATTTACCTAGGGATGGAACAGGAACAGTTCCAAACACATCACTGTGTATCAACTCTAAGATCCCCTTTGCTCTTGTAGCACCAAATGGGAATCTTACTCGATTTTGTTTACCATATATGCAATGTTTACAAAAATCAAAATATAGAGTGCAATTAGACATATCTTCAACCATACCTTTACCGTGTAGTGTTTGAAGGCCCTTTTTGACAATATGTCCAAGTCTTTGATGCCATAGCATGGTGTTCTTTCCAGGGACAATATTGGTCTTGTCTTATTTATTTCTCTGTTTAGGGACAACAAAACTATTACACCCATTATTATAAGTGCTTCCCAACAACTTGTACAGAGTTCCACACTGAATTCCCCTCGTCAACACCATTGCTCCTTGTACCATCGTACAAGTGTTCTTTCCAAATATAGTATCCACTCCTGCATCATCCATATTTCTTGCGGATATTAGGCTCTTGGCTAGTTTTGGAATGTGCAGAACCCCAAGAAGTGTTTTAATCCTTCCATCTTTTAGCAGCAACTTAACCCTTCCACGTCCCAAGATTTTTGTTGTCGAGTCATCTCCCAGGAATACATCACCACCATCATATTTTTCATATTCAGAGAACCACTCCCTGTGAGGAGTCATATGGTATGATGCATCTGAGTCGATCAACCATACATCATGGTCTACATGTGTACTTGTAGATGCCAGGTAAACATCACCTCCTTCTTCAATGGAGGTTTTCTCCTCTATGGAAGAGGTACTGTCAGATCCCTTTGGTTTTTCAACCTTCTTAGACTTGCAATATTTATTATAATTCCCTATTTTACCACACTTCCAGCATTTCCTCAAATATTTTCCTGGAGACTTAGATCTATCTGTAGATTTATATATCCACCCTAAAGGCTTACCAGGGTTCCTGTCTTCGGTACAACCTCTTACAAATAAAGTATATGTGCTATGACAATCCATGCTTTTCCGCCTCATCTCTTCAAATAACAAGGATGAAACTACATCCTCATACTTCAATGTAGATTGAGTGGTACTACCAATTGCTACAACTAGACTATCCCAAGAGTCTGGAAAAGAACATAACAAAGTAATACACTTATCTTCTTCTGCAATCGTAATATTAACAGAGACAAGTTGACTTACCAGAGTATTAAAGGCATTTAGATGTTCTGTCACAGAATCTCCATCTTCCATCCTAAGATGATACAACTTCTTTAGAAGAAACAAATTGTTTACCAGGGACATCGATTGATACAAATTCCCCAACTTATCCCATAGTTCCTTGGCCGTATATTCTCCTGAGACATTCAACAACACCAAATCTGTCAGGCAGAGTCGAATAGTACTCCTTGCTCTTCTGTCCAACTTCTCCCAATATTCCTTCGACATACCAGTAGGTGGTGTACTAGTAGTTTGTGCATTAGTAGGTTGTGTACCAGTCGTCTATGTGCTAGTAGGCTGTGTACCGATAGGCTGCATACCAGGATCCACAATGATCCATTGTTCTTTGTCTACAATAAGGTCCTCCATCTTCAGCTTCCATAGCTCAAAGATTTTACCATTGAACTTCTCTATCTCGATTCTAGAAGAACTCGCCATTCCTCTTTCTGCACTCAAATCACCACTGCAAAAGCTCCCACTAAACCCAGGTTTATCACAGACCCAAGATAAACTTGATCTATCAAGACCGAGCCAAACCCTCAACAACAAAGGCATCTCTCTGAAGCCAAAAACGAGCTATGATACCACATGTAAGTTTTAAACCTGTGAATTAAAGAAATGCAAATAGATTCTTAAGCAAAACATAATTTAATCAATGGCTCATTCACATAGTACACAGAGATATATATCAGAAATCCTCAACCGAGAAAACCTTTCTTATATTCATTATATCAAATTTCACCATTCACTATACAATATATACAATTCTTTTAGGTATTTTGTAGATACCAAAACCCTAATCCCTAAAACCGGGATTATTTTTAGTAAACTGTTAAAAAATAGCAAAAACCGCCCAAAAAACAAATTCAGGGCATTGCGCGTAACCAGGGGGGGCATACCTGCCCCCCCTGGGACCCCCCTAGGAAAGCACCTAGCGCACACAACACAAGCAGTTCACTAGTACGAGGGATCATCAGACGCAGTTGTCATATCTGACGTGCCCACACACACACATGCAAAGAACGTAACACATACCCAACATCGACTCCTTGTCCTTCAAACTCCTTATTACCAAAATCACGATGGGGATTAACTCGTGTTAGCTCCTCCCTCAGGTTTTCTCCATGTGACCCTGTCCTGTAACCTAGGGCCAATCCTCTGAGCGCGTTGGGGTTTCGTATGTCGGGATTTCATGACTCACGAGACCAAGAGGTCTTGCAACTTTAGTCTCCCGAACGCCAAAATGTTGAAACTCTTCCACGCTAGATCGACAGACCTCGCTGTCCCTTTATAAATGACCCACGTTCCTCCATCTGTTAAGTCATGACTTCGTGACTCGACACTTTGTGAAGGTTCTCCCCTTCGAATCCCCAACTCTTGAAATGTCGAAACCTCATTTTCGATGATCGATGGTTCAGATCACTCCTAGATCAACAACCACAATTACGTCGCGATTTCGCATATCATGATTTTGTGTAGCCCTACCCTTTGACCACACCAGGTTGCAAGTCAGAGAAATGTTTTCCAACTACCACCCGTCCCTCCTTTGATTTTTCCACCAGCTGACACGTGTTCTCCTCGATATCTGATGGTCTGAGTTCCCGTCGGGATTTCGCGTATCACGATTTCGAAGGAGTTCCCACCTCTATTCCCCCAAATGAAAAAATGTCGAAATCCTCATTTGGGCACGAAGATTTAAGGTTCACCCTACTTCTGCAGATCTCACGGTTGTCTGTCCTCTTCTCTGTGTTCCTCCAATATCGATCGTTCTTCCTATGGAACCTTTGTTGCTTCCAGTCTTTGAATATTTTCAACCTCCATAGGTTTCAAACCTTTGTCCCTTCCTCTACAAGTCCACTTTGGTTTAATGAACTCTCTGCAAGTGTTATCCCTCTTGAGCTTTGTCCTTTTGAAGATTCGACCTCTCACGCATGCCTTGCGTTCTTTGGAACTTCGATAACTCAGAATCGAAGGGCTCTTTGAAAGAACTCTCCTCGCCTGCCTGGTGTTTTCTCTTCCTGGTTCTTCGACACTAGGCCTCTTCTATAATTTGTGCACTCCTTGCACTTGGATTCTCAAGTTTCCTTTATTCTCTATGAACCCCTCTCTGAGTCATTCCGAGACTCAGTCAACACACACCTTGTGTTTGGGATGCACACCTTTCATACAAGGTTCAAAAGAAAAACAATTGGGACTTATCCAGTTTTGTTACAGACACATACAATCACCTTCTCGAACTCTCATACATGAATGAGAATGAAATAAAAAATATATACATAATACAACATTCGTTGATTCATACGTCAAATGAACACAGTCCAAGTTCGGGACAATTCTGTCTGTTCTATTACTCATGAAAATTAAAATTACACAGTATCTCTTCTACTCTATTATGTTCTAATCTATCTATTTCATCCTTATCTCATGCATCCTTATCTATTCCAATACAATACTGAAAAACTCTCTAAGGACCGGCTCCATGAGCTCTCTCATCCTGTTCTGAAACCTATCATTTCAAACATTTAAAACTAACACCTACTCTGTCCTATTATAATAACTGCTAATTACTACCAGATAGAGTCGACACTCCATATATGTAGTTTCTTATAGTCCTTAGATAATTTACAAACAAGTTACATTTAAAAATGTTGTTACAAAAATATCTCAACAACCCATTTAAATTTTGAGTTAATGCTAGATTTGAAATTTTGTCATTGCTGAGATGTCTTATGTTTGCCTCCACGTGTGCATTGTCGTCTTTGAAGGCAATGCTCCTGCATCATACTCCTCTAGTTAAAAAAATTCATGGACTCATGTCCATGAGCTCCTGCACTGTCTTTCCATGCTTCAAAATATTAGGTTCTGTGACCCAACTTGCATCTTCCATTGGATGATCTTTCCAGTTTACTAAGTACTCGGGATATGTCTTCCGCTTGGTTTTCTTTCCATCCCTCTATTCAATAATTTTCTCCATCTGAGGTTTTTCTGTTGTGGGAAATTGCTCTTCCCATTGAATTTATGTCTGATCATCTGATTCTCCTACTTCATATCTCTTGTAAGGATACAACTCTGCAACATTGAATATCAGGGATATCCCAACATTTTCTGGCAACTCAATCTCATAAGCATTGGCTGCGAATTTCCTGATAATCTTGCATGGTCCTATCTTTTTCATCTTCAATTTGTTATATGTTCCCCTTGGAAACCTCTCTTTTCTCAAATGAGCTAAAACTTTGTCTCCAACTTTGAATTGAACTTCTCTTCTCCTTTGATCAATTCTACTCTTGTATTTCTGACTATTGTCCTATAGCTGCTCTATGACTCTGTCATGGATTTTTTTCATCTCTGTTGCAAAATATTCTATTCCAACACTTATGAACTCATATCGATTCAAATTTCTCCACTCTGTAATCCCTCTTGGTTGTATACCGTACACAATTTCTAATGGACTCTTTCATGTGCTCCTGTTCACTGAATTGTTGAACGCAAATTCTACCTCTGCTAAAATCTGATCCCATGGTTGACCTTGCTCAGTGACTAAACTTCTCAACAAGTTCCCAAGACTCTTGTTTACTACTTCAGTCTGTCCATCTGTCTGAGGGTGATATGATGAACTAAAGGACAATTTCATCCTCAACCTCTTCCATAGATTCCTCCAAAAGTGTACTACAAATTTGGTGTCTTTGTCTGAAACTATGCTCCTTGGCAATCCATGCAGTCTTACTACTTCTCTGAAAAATAAGTTGGCGATGTGTGTGCATCACTTGTCTTCTGGCATGGTATGAAATGTGCCATTTTCGAGAATCTGTCCACCACAACAAATATGGAATCGCTCCCTTTTTGAGTTCTAGGCAATCCCAAAACAAAATCCATATTGATTGCATCCCACGACCTCTCTGGAATTGGTAATGGCTGATACAAACCAATTTTTTTTTGTCTTCCTTTTGCATACTGACAAATTCTGCATTTGTTCATGAACTTCTTCACTTTTTCTCTCATGCTCGGCCAATAATACAAATTATTCAGCAGTGAAAATGTTTTATCGTGACCAAAGTGTCCAGCTAAACCTATGTTGTGTTTCTCTTTCAGTAGGTTGTCTCTCATTGAGCACTTTAGAATGCATAATTGGCTCCCCTTGAACAATAATCCATCCTGAATCAAATATTCATTCCATGGGATTCTATCTCCCAATAAAGGATTATTGCATGCCTTGTAAGCTTTTTTGAAATATTCATCTTCTTTATACATCTCCTTGAGGTGCTTCAACCGCAAGGTCTCCACTTGAAATTCCTGTATAATAAAATTCCTCCTGCTCAAAGCATCTGCGACTTTGTTAGCAATTCCAACAATGTGTTTGATAACAAAAGTAAAATTCTGCATAAATTCTACCCATTTTGCATGTTTCTGATTCAACTTTTCTTGCCTAGTAATAAATTGCAAAGCATGATTATCACTGTACAAGACAAATTATTTAGGAATTAGATAGTGTCTCCATTTTTTCAAAGCTCGAATCATCGCATAAAATTCCTTGTCATACGTGGAATAATTTTTCTTGGCATCATTCAATTTCTCACTTAAATAAGCAACTGGCTTATTGTCCTGGCTCAAGACTACTCCAATAGCTAATCCACTTACATCACATCTCACCTGAAATGTTTTTCCAAAATCTGGTAAGACCGGAATTGGCTTCTCTGTGATCTTCTCTTTCAGCAGTTTGAAACTTTTTTCAGCTTCCTCTGTCCAACTGAAGGACTTGTGTTTCTTCTTCACAGTGTCCAACATGGGTGCACATATGCCACTGAAATTTATGATAAATTTTCTATAAAATCTTGCTAACCCATGAAATCTTCTTACATCAAATGTGTTGCTCGGTGATGGCCATTCTTTGATTTCTCTCACCTTTTCTGGGTCCATCTTTAATTCATTTGAAGATATTACGAAACCCAAATATATGAGCTCCTTCTTCATAAAAGAACTCTTCTTCAGATTTATCAACAATTTCTCTTGTTGCAACCTTTCCATCACTGATGCCAAATGTCTTAAGTGTTCTTCCTTTGTCTTACTGAAGAATAGTATGTCATCCATATATACTATGAAAAATCTTCCTATGAAGTCTTTCAACACTTCATTCATCATTCTCATAAATATGCTCGGTGCATTTGTCAGCCCAAATGACATGACCATCCATTCAAATAATCCTTCATTTGTCTTGAATGTTGTTTTCCACTCATCTCCCTCTCTCATTCTTATTTGATGATATCTGCTCTTCAAGTCTACCTTGGAAAAATAGCTTGCTCCAGTCGAACAGTCCATCAAATCATCCATCCTCGGTAAAGGAAATCTATACCTAATGGTTATCTTGTTGATGGCTCTGGAATCTGTACACATTCTTCATCCTCCATCCTTCTTTGGACTTAATACAGTCGGTACTGCACATGGGCTTAGGCTTTCCCAGACTAACCCTTTATCCAACAACTGTTGGACCTGCTTTTTGACCTCCTCATTCTCTCTAGGTGTCAACCTATAAGCTTCTTTGTTCGGTAAACTAGCTCCTGGAATAAGGTCAATGTGATGGCTTATGCTCCTAATGGGTGGAAATGAGTGTGGTAGCTCATCCACGACTATATCAACAAAGTTTTCTAACAGTTCCTGGGTTTCTATAGGAAAATATTCTACAAAAGTATTTGTAAGGATAAATCTAGACTTCCTCACTACAACAAACTGCATTTCTTTCTCCTTCTTGACTTCTTTTAAGAGTTCCTTCCCACTCATGAGAAGTATGATTGAACTATTTCTCTTTCTCTTCTATGGGTAACAACATATGTGTTCTACCATTCTTTTCTAGGGTATAGGCATTATTTCTTCCATCATGAATAACCTTTCGGTCATATTGCCACGACCTCCCCAATAAAATATGACATACATCCATAGGAATTACATCACACCATATTTCAACTTTGTAAACTCCTATTTTAAATTTAACTTGGCATTGTTGACTTACCATGACTTGATGTCCTTTCTGCAACCACGATACCTTGTATGGATTTGGATGTGCAGTTGTCTTCAGTTCCAAATTTTCCACCATCTCTATGGATACCATATTGCCAATACTCCCACCGTCTATGATTACTTTGCAAACTATGTCCTTCGACTTGCAAGAAGTTATGAACAGGCTTGTTCACTGAACTAGTTCCTCTGGTTATTTTTCAGGTTTAAGAAGAACTTTCCTCATCATTAGGTTCCTTCCTCCTTTTGCAGCTTCTACTTCCACATGCTTCTTTGCTTCAACAATATGTGCTTCTCCACCTTCTCTTTTTCTGTTGGGACATTCCCAATATTTGTGTCCTTCCTTTCCACATGTGTAGCATTTAATTACGCCTCCTCTGGCTCTTCCTCTTTCTCTACCTCTGGGAAAAAATGTCTTCCTCTATGTTGTCCTTCCTTAGAACTTCCACCCTTCTCATGGTGACCATATTGTTTGTCATCTTCAGGCTTCGACTTCTGGAACTTCTCTTTGTTGGTTCCCTTGCCTTTGCTTGAATTTTTGCCTCTGCTTCGTTGGCTTTGCCTCCTGGCCAATTTTTCTTCAGATTTCAAGGCTGCTTGATAGGCATCCTCGACTATACTGATAGACATAATGTTGATCTCCTCTTGTAACTCATATCTCATCCCATTGATATATCTGGTTGTCTTCTCATATTCATTCTCCTTCTATCTAGCCCTGATCTTCAGTCGGTAAAATTCTTCAGTGTACTCCTTCATTGATAAACCCCTCTGTTTTAGGTTCTGCAATCTTTTGTAAAGATTGATCTGGTAATCCTTTGGGATAAATTTGGATTTCAAATTGGCTACCATCCTATCCAAGTTTTTAATTTTCTTCTTATCGTTACTTCTACGTTCAGCTTGCAGTTCATCCCACCATAACGTTGCATGACCTTTCAGTCTTGTCACTACATGCTTCACCTACTTATATTATTCGATGTCTTCGTAGTCTAAGTATTTATCCATAGTACATACCCAATCTAACAATTCTTCAACTTCTAAATTTCCATCATACATAGGTACCTCTATTCTTGGTCTGGCTCCTATCTTTGAAACAAATTTTATCAAGCAATCTTGTGCAGCATCCTCTATCACATTTTCTTCTCCCTCTACTTCTTCACTCTCAGCTTCACTGATATCACCAACGTCTGGTGCTCTTCTCTGTGTTGTCTCCATGGTGTCCAATCTCATTCGAAGTCACCTCGTTTATTCTTCCATCTCTACATTTTATCTGCGCCTTATTGGTGGCATGATTCCACTGCATCACCTACAAATAGAAATGAAATTTATTTGATACCACAAATGATACCAACTTTCCTATTTTTTTTTTTTTTTCTGTTGTCTACAAACAAACTTAATCTAGCTCTGATACAACCTATTGCAACCCCCCTCCCCTTCGGGGTTCTGTGACCTCCCGATCTCTAGATCATTCAATCCCCTTGAGTTGAAACAAATCTTTGGTCCCTGCTGGAACCCTAATAAAAAAATATTCACAGGTCCCTTTATGAAACTCGCCCAATTTGAACAAACACCAAGTGCGAGCTCCACCCCATGCGACCACAAGCTATGACCACGTGTCTACACAAATAGTATTTCAAAACTTCATGTATCAGGGTCTCAACATGTGAGCCACCTTTGACTCTCCAACTCTCGATATCTGATTCCCGACGAAGGCTAAGCACTAGGATAGCTCCCCTCGTATCCTTTCTCCACGTGACCACCGCCTGTGATCACCGACTGAGCCCAAAAGGCACTCATTTCATTTCGCTATTGGCAATGGGAAGGAGTCGACTCCTTGTCCTTCAAACTCCTGACTACCAAAATCGCAACGAGGCTTAACTCATGTTAGCTCCTCCCTTAGGTTTTCTCCATGTGAACCTGTCTTGTAACCTAGGGCCAATCCTTTGAGCACGTCGAGGTTTCATATGTCGGGATTTTGCGACTCACAAGACCAAGAGGTTCTGCACCTTCAGTCTCCCGAATGTCGAAATGTTGAAACTCTTCCACACTAGATCGATGGTCCTCGTTGTCCCTTATTCAACGGCCCATGTTCCTTTGTCTATTGAGTCGGGACTTTGTGACTTGAAACTTTGTGAAGTTTCTCCCCTTCAAACCCTTGACTCCCGAAATGTCAAAATCTCCTTCTGGACGATTGACGGTCCATATCACTCCTAGATCAACAACCACGATTACGTCGTGATTTCCTGTATTGTGATTTTGTGAAGCCCTACCCTTTGACCACTCCAAGTTGCGAGTCAACAAATTTTTTTCTAACTGCCACGTGTCCCTCCTTTGAGTTTTCCATCGACTGACACATGTTCTCCTCAATATCTGACAGTCTGAGTTCCCGTCGGGATTTCACATATCACGAGTTCGAAGGAGTTCCCACCTCTGTTCCCCTGAATGATGAAATTCCAAAATCTTCCTTTGGGCACAAAGCATTAAGGTTCGCACTACTTCTGCAGATCTGACAGTTGTCTGTCCTCGTTTCTGCATTCCTCCAATATCGATCGTTCTTCCTCTGGAACCTTCGCTACTTCTAGTCTTTGAATATTTTTAGCCTCCACAGGTTTCAAACCTTTGTCCCTTCCTCTGCAAGTCCACTTTTGTTTAATGAACACTCCGCAAGTGTTATCCCTCCTAAGATTTTTCCTTTTGAAGATTTGACCTCTCAAGCATGCCTTGCATTCTTCAGACTTCAATAACTCATAATCGAAGGGCTCTTTGAAATAAATCTCCTCGCCCGCCTGGAATTTTCCCTTCCTGGTTCTTCGAAACTAGGCCGCTTTTAGACTTTGTGCACTCCTTGCACCCAAATTCTCAAGTTTCCTTTGTTTTTTCTAAAGCCCTCTCAGAGTCGTTCCAAGACTCAGTCAATGCACACCTTGCGTTTGGGATGCAACCTTGCATACAAGGTTCAGAAGAAAAACAATTGGGACTTATCCAATTTCATTACAGACCCATACAATCACCTTCTCGAACTCTCATACATGAATGAGAATGAAATAAAAAATATATACAGAATACAACATTTTTTGATTCATACGTCAAATGAACACAATCCAAGTTCGGGACAATTTTGTCTGTTCTATTACTCATGAAAATTGAAATTACATAGTATCTCTTCTACTCTATTATGTTCTACTATGTCTATTTCATCCTTATCTCATGCATCCTTATCTATTCCAATATAATACTGAAAAACTATCTAAGGACCAGCTCCATGAGCTCTCTCGTCCTGTTCTAAAACCTATCATTTCAAACTTTTAAAACTAACACCTACTATGTCCTATTATAATAACTATTAATTACTACCAAATAGAGTCGACACTCCATATCTGCAGTTTCTTACAGTTCTTAGAGAATTTACAAACAAGTTACATTTAAAAATGTTGTTACAAAAATATCTCAACAACCCATTTAAATTCTGAGTTAATGCTCGATTTGAAATTTTGTCATTGCTGAGATGTCCTCTATTTGCCTCCACTTGTGCGCTGTCGTCTTTGAAGGTGATGATCCTGCATCAATTTGGATGTAATCTATTGTTGATTCACTAAATTGTATGTTGTTTTATTTTAGGGACAATAAGATTAAATTTCTGATCCATTACTATACATGGTTGGAAAAGTGTTTTTTCTTGTGTCTTGGGTTGGTACCGTTGCATCGAAAACTATCTCTTTACTCGATATCCATATACCTCTCTTTACTTACCATTTTGAACCAATCTATTCTTCGATCACTTGACCTTCTGGGGGAATTCTTCTTACACCTCCCTTCATCCTTTTCATTCCCCTAGGGTCTTCAGAATTGCCTCCCAGGAGTGACCTTAGTCACCCTCGAGGTGACATGATCACATATTTTCTCGATCCATTTGAGAATCACTTGTCACAACATATTCGGGGTGATGCATATCCTTTTAGGGATGCATATTTTTTCTATGAGAATTTTGAAACATCTTTGCTCTTGATTTTGGAAGAGTACCAAGACATAGCCATCCTAGGAAATTAGAGGTTCACTCTATGAAGAATAAGTTTTCTCATCTTGGGGATTCTCACAAGGATTCATAAATGAAGAGGCAATGTTTTTTTTCTTCTAGACCCGAGCTTGTCCCGTACCTCATTTCTTCCCCTTGGGTGAATCATGGGGTCTTCTTGAGTTATCTCACATATTCTCAATCTTTAGGGAGAAACCATTGTGTTGATGAAGATGAATATGATCCATCATCTACATATTCCAGTCCACTCCAAAGATGGATAGATCAGGCTTGTGGTTGTGCTTGCAGACGGGAGTTTTGGGACGATCAAGATTGTGGTTTCTCTTTTCAACAGGATTTCCTCCCTCCCACCCACCTCCATGAGTTTTATTTCATGATTGATTGTATGTTTATTTATTCTCATTATTACTATGTGATGGAATTATCTTTGTTGTTTCACATGATTAAGCACACAGGGAAATGTCTTCGCACGATGATCAGGTGGTTTCACTAGTTGTACGATTTCACCTTACACCTTCGAGACTTGATCTTCAGGGTCCCAGGACCCCAGGTAAGTAGGTAAGTCATCTTACTTTCTTTCATATTGAATTTGTTGGATCATGTTGTCATTGATGCCAATGGTGTGATTACTTGGGAGATTGTTGGATCATATGTCATTGATGTAAATGGTTTGGTTTGATTGATGTCATTGGTTGATGTCAAGTAATTGATTGATATGATTCCCTTGATGAGAATGTTATATGTCCAAGTGGAAACCAATCGATGC
>ML808684.1:214937-283873 GCA_009831015.1 Picea engelmannii | reverse complement strand
TCCTTTTTGTGGATCAATGGAGAGCTTCTTGTGAGAATATATTTTGGAGTATTGGTGGAGAGCTTCTTGAGAATTTTTGGTGTGGAACACTTGAGCATATTGAATATATATAGGTGACTAAGGTAACCAAAGGATATTTAATCCTAATTTCAAAGGGAAGGTGAAGAAAAGAGGGCTGAAATTCAAGGGAGAACAAATTCTTTTCATGATGCTTTTTAAGGTATGTTATTTACAGGTCATCTCACCATTTTCGTAATAATTTTTTTTCTATAATGATTCAGACCGTGAGATTGATATTCTATTTGAGAAAAAATATCCAAGTATTTGTGGTAAAAAATTCATCTTGTGGGTCATTGTAGTTTTGGAGATACACTTCGTGGAAAATAGGGTTTGTGGCTAGTCTTGAAACTAGTCCAAAACATGTGTTTCAGGTAATAACATTATAACTTCTTCATAACAGATCCAAATTTAGTGAGACCAATTGTTTTGATTAGATTACAGTCTGTCGTATGTTTTGTAATTGTTTTAGATCGATTCAACAAATATTTCGTGCGGGGCACACTCTACAAGGTCTCTCTCTAGAATAAGCTGAAATTCAGCAAGGTATGTCATTTTTGCTATAACTCATTTTATGAGAGGTTCCAAGCAGTTGCACTTGGATTAATTGCATAAAACAAATTGAAGAACATTGTGTATCAGTTTAAAATCTTTATTCATTACAGGTACAAAGTTATGATTATTTCAAGTTAGGGTTGTTGACTAATCCTAAACTAGTCATGGTTGAGACAAGCAGTTGATGAGTTGGCACATACATGAGGTGTATAGTTGATAATGTTGGTACATATTGATGAGTCATTGTTGATGAGTAGTTGACACATGATTGGTATATAATTGGTACATGGTTGGATGCACTTGTTTATGGTACAGGTTGATTACCGGTTGTTTGGCACAGGTTGGTGCATGGTTGGTGCACTTGTTTATGGTACAGATTGATATCTATTGAGGATTGTTTCCTCATCCCAGTTGTTTCTGAGAGTGTAAGTTGAGTCTTGCATTATAGAGCTGGTGCTCTTGTAGAGTTATACTCTATTCATTTGTTGCTAAAAAACCCCAAGGATTGTAGTCTATAATAAAAAGAAAATTGTACATACATCTTGTGTTCTTTGTGTTCCTTGTGGTGATGACGTGTTGATGATATATTGTTGATATATGTTGCTGATATGTGTTGACATTTAACTGGTTATAAATGAAAAAAATGAGTAATGAGTTAATGGTGATTGTTAACTAAGGAGTTTTGGAAAAAGATCCCTAAACTATTCACCCCCCCTCTCAGTGTAGTTGGTGTGTCCAACACATAGAAGTGTACATGGATCCCCATTTAGCATTGTTAGGATATTTAGACACTTAGGAGTTAGTTAGAATCTACTTGGTCTAATGTGTCATTAGGTAAAAGTGTGTTTATTAGTGTGTTTCTTTAGTATTCATTAGTATGCATTTGTAGTTAGGAAATTCAACGGTCACGATATGTTCTCGACATAGAGTGATCTGATGGTTCATATTCTCCTCGATATTAATGACCATTGATTTGTGGCTTAGCACCCGATTGGTCCATGATCTCTATTTAAAGAGCATGGAGGGTCATTTGTCGATGATCGATTGTGAGAAACTCTCTTGTAAAATATTTTTGTAATCTTTTTCTTTTGCATTAATAAACTGCTCCAAGTGGCTGCGTTGGTTGGGACAGTGGATGTTTCCTCGTAGGGGTTTCACCACGTCAAAACATCGATGTGTTGATATTTGATCTGGTTGTGTGAGTGGTTACTGAAGGTGTTCATTTTCTATTGGAATACATGTGTTTTCGAACATGGTATCAGAGCCTGTTTGAAGACCCACTCCTGTTGTAGATCGAGATCGTGAAGTCGAGTTGCCTCATCTCAATTTTCTGTCATTTCTGTACATTTTTGGGCTAAGAGGACTATTCCATTATGTTTGAAGCACTCATTTCAGTCAGGAATACTTTTCGTTTCAATCGAAAAGGTTTCCATTTTCCCAAGATACGGCCATTTCAGTTAGATCCGGAGGTATAAAGCCTGAATACTCATTTTTTAAATTTTTGTAGAGTATTATTTTGGTTTTATTTCGGTTTTATACTATTTAATTTCAGGTTGCTACTCTTTTAAATCTATGTATTCTCTTTCCCCCACTCCCTGTGCGATCTCGGAAAATCAGAAATAGATAGGAAAAAGTGCATCTTCCGGGTAAGATAACCGAGATCTAACCCTTGTTGTCATCGAGAAGTGAAATTTTTTTCTTGTGTAAAAAGAGGTTTTTTTTAGCACGCTCTCCAAATCCATCTTCAACAACAACAACAACAATAAAAACAACCCCAATCCTCTTGCTAAACAATACAATATGTTTTGTTAAACCATTTGGTTAAAAGTTGTCTTTTTAAGTAAGAGGGCTTGAGTTCAAGTCTCTATTTTTGTTACTTTTGTTGAAAATGTTCATGCTAAATTTGTAAAGTGTATTTCACTTCAAGTATAAAAGTGAATCACTATAAGTAGATTTTATATTTTATTTTAGAGTTATTTATTTTGCATGCATATTTTCTTTTATAAAGTAACTTCATTGTAAAAGTGATCCCCACTTCTCTTTATAAAATTGGGTCACTTCATAAAGGAACTTACACCACCACATGGTCCTTTGGTTATCGTTTATGCATTTTTTTTAAAGGGAATAACACTCACATCCAAAGTCCGTTTTCAGTGCGGTTTTTTTAAAACCGCCTAAATTTTCGAGATCTTTCCATCCAGATCATCAGTTTCAGTTTTTAAATCCATATTATCCACATATTTAGTATGGATTCTAAAAGTAATCTCTTTCTTACCAGCACCAATTACTTCCAATGGAAAACCTATATGGAGGATTTATTAAGAAGTAAAGGCTTGTGTCAGATTACCTTGGGAAAGGAAACAACACCCATTGATGTTGATAAGAAAGTCAAATGGGATAATAGGAATGACGAAGCACATGGATTAATCAGAATGTCCAGCTCTCCTGATTTAAGGTTCCACCTTCAATCAATTAATCAACCCAAAGAAGCTTGGGACAAGATTGAATCTGTGTTTGGTAAACACAATATTATTCGAGCTCAACAATTAGAAAATCAAGTACTAACTTTAATTCCAAATGATTTTTCTTGCATTGAATACTATCTATCTAATTTTAAAAAACTCAGAAATTTATGTAAAGAATGTAAGATAAATATAGAAGAAGATCGTTGCATCTATCTTATTCTTTCTAATCTAGGTAGTGCATATTCTGTGTTTGTATCTACCTTTTATGCCATGCAAGAGGTTCTAGGGATAGCTTATAAAAAACCCAGTCTTGAGAATTTTTGTGATGCTTTGATTAGAGAGAAAGATAATCTTGTACAACTTGGAGTGATCAACACTACAAGTACCTCCAACAAAGCCTTAGTCATCCATTAGAAAGATAAACCCAAGAATCCCAAGAAGCAACATCCTTTCCACAACAACAAGCAATATAAGGGTCTCAAACCCACTCAAACAACTTCCGCTCCTAATGGTGACAAAGGAGAAAAATATAAAAGTAACAAGAATGATAGACATTGCAATGAGCTGTGACACCAGAAGAAACTTGGACTAAAATTAAACCAGATGTAAGTCACTTCTGTGTATTTGGCAGTATAGCATGGGCTCAAATTCCTGATGAGAAAAGGAAAGCATTGCAGCCTAAAAGTGAGAAGTGCATATTTTTTGGTTATTCTGAAGATGTCAAAGGTTATAGACTTCTTCAACCACATTGTAATGAAATTATTATTATAAGAGATGTTAAATTTGATGAAAATTTGGCCTGCAAGCCTAATTCGGTGATTGTGCCTTCTTCGGCCTGCAAGCCATATTCGATGTTTCTGCCTTATTATGTTCCTATTCTAGTTTCTTCTTCAGATGATGATAGTGAGTATGAAAATCCACCTCCGCCTACTCACCTTCCTCTAGATGAGTCCTTTGAACTTGAACCAGCACTAGCTCCACACCTTCCTAGATGGGTCTGTTCAACACGAGAAGTAGTTGGTGATCTTGTCGGTGATCCTTCATATCAGTGTTGGACACGTTCACAGTTCCAAGGAGCCTCTTCTATTTTGGCTGAAGTTTCACAGACTCGTGATCCAGAGACATTTGCAGAAGCTTCATGTCATCCAAATTGGGATACAACAATGAATGAAGAGTATCATTCTTTAATGTCCAACGATACTTGGGATCTTGTACCTCTTCCAAAAGGAAGAAAACTTGTCAGATGTAAATGGGTCTACAAAACTAAGTATGCATCTGATGGAAGTGTTGAAAGACATAAAGCTCAGTTAGTTGCCAAAGGATTTTCCCAAGTTGAAGGAATTTACTATAATGAAATCTTTTCCCCTGTAGCCAAAATGAATTCTATTCGCCTTGTTCTTTCCCTTGCTGCCTCACATAAATGGGAGGTCCATCAGATGGATGTTAAATCTTCCTTCTTGCATGGAGATTGGAAGAAGAAATATACATGGAACAACCTCCTGACTATGTCCATAATGACTCTAGCCTTGTTTGTCTCCTTAAGAAATATATTTATGGTCTTAAGCAAGCTCCTCGAGCTTGGTATGCCAAAATGGACAACTTTCTTATAGACACCGGATTCTCTAGATTCCATTTTGATCCTAATGTCTATACCAAGAAAGTAGGAAGTCATCTCATAATCCTTGTCCTTTATTTTGATGACCTTATCCTTACTGGTAGTGACTCAAAAAATTTCAACAATGTGAAAACCAGCCTTAAGAAGAAATTTGAAATGACAGACTTAGGTTTTTTTCACTATTTCCTTGGCCTCCAAGTTTTGCAAACCAATGAATGAATTTTTATTTCCCAATCTAAGTATGCTTGTGAAATTCTTTGTCACTTTCACATGGATGATTTTAAACCAACCCCTTTTCCCTTCCAGTCTAGAGTCAAGCTTATTTCCACTTGTACTTCTCCCAAATTTGATGCCACCATGTATCGTTAGTTAGTTGGTATCCTCTTATACTTAACTCATACCCGTCCTGATCTTTCCTTTGTTTTTGGTCTTGTTGCCCGGTATATGCAAACACCCCATGAAAGCCATTGGAAAGCATCTAAAATGGTACTTCACTATGTTCGTGGTACAATTCAGTTCAGGATACATTACAGTTCAGAGGGGACTCCTTTATTGGTCAGTTTCAACGAGTCAGATTGGGTCGGCGACCCTGATGATTGGAAGTCTACTGTAGGTTATGTTTTCAGGCTTGGTTCAGGACCTGTCACTTGGGCCTGTAATAAACAACAGGCTATTTCAATTTCTTCAGCAGAAGCAATGTACCGAGTAATGGTAAATGCAACTCAGGAAGCCTTGTGGCTTCGACAGATCCTTTTAGAGTTTGGATTCTAGTAGCAACATCCGACTAGCCTTTGGTGCGACAATCAAAGTGCCATCAAGCTCGCCAAAGACCCAGTTCAACATCAGCGCAACAAGCACATCGAGCTACACATGCACTTCATTATAAATATCATTCACGATCAAGTTATTAAAGTGCTCTTTTTCCCTACATAAGATCAAGTTGCAGACATTTTCACAAAGTCTCTTATAGAAGCGAAGTTTTCCAAACTTCAATCTATGTTAGGAGTTCAGGAAGTTGTCATTAAGGGGGGATAGGCTCTAATGCCTCCTTCCTTATTTTATTGTGTCACTATTGTAAATCCTTCAATCCTATCCCAAGTTGTTCTTAAGGGGGGATGTTAGGATATTTAGACACTTAGGAGTTAGTTAAGATCTACTTGGTCTAATGTGTCATTAGGTAAAAGTGTGCTTCTTAGTGTGTTTCTTTAGTATGCATTGGTGTGAATTTGTATTTAGGAAATCCGATGGTCACGATATGTTCCTGACATAGAGTGATCTGACGGTTCATATTCTCCTCGATCTTAATGACCATTGATCTGTGGCTTAGCACCTGATTGGTCCATGATCTTTATTTAAAGAGAATGGAGGATCATTTGTTGATGATCGATTGTGAGAAACTCTCTTGTAAAATATCTCTGTAATCTTTTTTTTTTCATTAATAAATTGCTCCAAGTGATCGCGTTGGCTGAGGCCGTGTATGTTTCCCAATAGGGGTTTTACCGTGTGAAAACATTGGTGTGTTGATCTTTGATTTGGTTGTGTGAGTGGTTACTGAAGGTGTTCATCCTCTGTTGTAATATCTTTGTTGTCGAACAAGCATAACAGATCCCAATGTAGTGTCATATATCTTGAGAAATGGTACACATACCTCAATGCACAATACCCATTCAAAGTGATGGGTCTAGCCTCTTAGCAAGCCATTAATTGGCATCACTTATTAACAATTTCTTATCAAAACATAACAAAGAGGGTTAGTTTTAATACTTTCCTAAGTCTGGCCAAGGGGAACAATATTAACCCTTATACATGTATCAAACCCTAAGAAAACTCATATTTCCTAAGTACCTAGGTGAAACATAGGAAATAACAAGTAATAATGATGAAAAAAAAGGGGGAATGATTTAATGGGATCACCCTTAAAGCCTTAGACACACATATGCATTATTTTTCAATTATTTATTCATCTAGATTCATTTGGCTAGGATTTGTTTTTAAACTTATAATAGCCTTCTAGAGGGAGCTTAGTGTTGAGTTACCATCCTCGACCTATTTTTTACTATCCCTTTAATCCCTTTTCTTTTAAATGTTCAATTTATTGAATGAGTCCTTTTTCTTTAGATATTCATAGACAAACTAGGGACTAGGGGCATTGATCTCATAGCGAGGGGCATTGCTCAAGATTAATAATTGGCTTTTAACTTTGGCTCTTCACCTCTTATCCTTAATGGATTTATTTATTTGGGATATAATTTTTACCTTTCCTTTTGACCTTTGAGAAATCATACAAGACTAGGATGAAATTCTTTTATGTAGATGGAATCAATGATACTAGTTGTTGTTTCCCAAGTTTCTCCTTAACTAGAACAATGCCAAGCACCCTAACAAGTTCTTGACCAAAGGGAAGAGTATAAGTATTCAATAGAAACTCATTGGAAAACTCTAAATACTCTCCTTCAATCCCCACAAAGGTCAAAATGGTAGTCCAATATAATAGGGAGTGGTTCACCCAAATCATTTTTCTTCTTTAGGTTAAGACCTTTCTACTCATAATAATCACATTGACAATACAAGATCGTGAGCATAAGATAGGATTGATAGCGAAAGAAATTGAAATCCTTAAAGGTGGATAATTGGAAATGAATCGAATTTGCCAAGAATCCAGCCAAATCAAAATTTGATGAACTTGTAGGGTTTCATATCTCATTCTTAATGGCTACTATGACTTCATCTACTTCTATGTGATATTAATAACCAAGAATGGAGGATAAAACTGAAACAAAAATTATTGAAATGGGATTACAAAACTCGGTTTTAATTGGAAAATTATGAAAGGTTAAGGATGAAGCAACCAAAAACCTCTTTATGATAACATTATTTTCTTGAGGTGGCTGACTTTTAAGCCTATCTAAAAATTCTTCCTCTACAATAGGGACTCCTAATAAAGGTAGAATTAACATATATGCAACAAGTTTAGGAGTGATGGAGAAAATAAACATTAATCCATCGCGTGAAACATTTCTTCGATTATCAAGTTTGTAAAGTTCGACCAAAGTCTCTACCAGGTTAGGCTCGTTGAAAGTCTTGAGGAGAAGGGTTTGCACTAAACGACTCTTCCATAGACATGCAATTTCAGGGATTTCTATAGTTTCTTTATTAATTATCTCATTTATTTGATTTATACTTTCTTCACTTGTATCAAACACATCTACTAACACATCTACAAAGGGTTTAGTTTCATTAGGGCTAGTGGTTTCAATAGAACCTTGCTTCCTTCAAGCCATTTTGTTTATCAAAAGTTATAGAGAGCTATCTTTGGAAAATATATGTTGGGTTTATAGGACTTACTAGATTTCAATGATTATGAGCAACAATGGTTGATTAGATTTGGTATCCTTCATTAACTCTCTCCTGGTGCTTTAGTTATAATAATGAAAATGACATTCCTTGTTGTATCATGTTTTTAGCTGCCAAAACTTGCACACATGTGAGGATACACAATTAAATTAGAAGATCCTATTTCATCTTAAATAAATGTAACACAACGTATTAAATCAATCAAAATCATTTTCAATAATATTTAGGACACGTGTCACCATTATGTTGATTCGAGAGTATAATAGTTCTTTAAATATCCTACAACTTTAATCTCGAAATAAACCTCAATAATTAGATTAGTTGTAATAACCATCATTATATATTTCAGACCATGAGAATTGTATTAAATAGCGCACATTTTTAAACCCGAAGATGCTTCAAACCGTCAATTGAAATTAACCTAGAACCATTAGATCGTTTGGGCGTCATGGTGTTCATTATAACTCGTGCAACTTTAAGTCCAAATTAATCTACACTCATCCCATCATGATGGATGTGAGCCATCAAATCTTTCGAGTGTAGTATGATATCTCATTCATAATGGCTAATATGACTTCATCTACTTTTGTATCATCTTCATAACCAAGAATGGAGGATAAAATTGAAACTAAAATTGTTGAAATAGGATTACAAAACTCAATTTTAATTGGAAAATCAGTTTTAATGGCTCTTCTAGATACATGTAGTTTCATGGATTTCTATCATTTCCTTATTAATTATCTCATTTATTTGATCTAGATTCTCTTCACCTATTTAGGTATCAAACACATCTACTAACACATCTAAAAATGGTTGAGTTTCATTAGGGATAGTGGTTTCAATAGAACCTCACTTCCTTGAAGCCATTTTGTTTATCGAAAGTTATAGAGAGATATCTTCAAAAAAATAGTTGCAACGTTTTTAGAACTTAC
The DNA here is from genome assembly GCA_009831015.1 of Picea engelmannii. Classification (NCBI taxonomy): domain Eukaryota; kingdom Viridiplantae; phylum Streptophyta; class Pinopsida; order Pinales; family Pinaceae; genus Picea; species Picea engelmannii. Next base: position 274,895 of record ML808684.1, on the reverse strand, counting down.
CATCTTTATGTGAGAATGAGCAATAATGGTTGATTAGATTTGGTATCATGTCGTGAACTCTCTCCTCATGCTTGATTCATAATATTGAAAACAATGTTCCCTATTATCTTATGTTTTCAACTACTAAAACCTGCACGCATGTGAGGATACAAAATTAAATTAGAAGATCCGATTTCATGTGCCAAAATAAATGTAACATGGCATTTTCAATCAATCAAAATAATTTTCAATCAACATTTATTTCACGTTTCACCATTATGTGGATTCAAGAGTATAATATTTCTTTAAAAACCCTGCAAATTTAACCCTAAAATGAACCTCAACCATCAGATCAATTATAATAACCATCGTTAGATATTTTGAGTAGTGTGAAGTGTATTAAACAACACACGATTTTAGACCTGAAGATGTTTCAAAATGTTGATCGATATTAACCTGAAACCATTAGATATTTCAAGCGGCATGACGTTCATTATAACTCATGCAATTTTAAGCTCGAATTAGACTATGCTTGTCCAATCATGATGTATGTGAACTGCTATATATTTCGGTTGACATAGTATGCATTAAACAACAAATAAGTTTGAGACCAAATTTAATATTCACCATAGAATCAATGTTTAAAATAGCCATTGGATTTTTTGGGCTTACAATTTATGATTATACATCAATCATTTTAATTCTTGAAACTAAATCAATGCCATCTATTTATTTTTCAGAAAAGGATGATCTCAAAATTGTTAGATATTTATGAAAATGAAAGAAATTATGATGCATATTAATATTTTGGATATGATTCTAAAACCATAAAAATAAAATTTTTGGTAATGTCAAGAAACATTACAACACTAGGCAAGTGAAATTGTTTTAGCATGGTTGGAATATAGATAGCTCTATCTAACCTAGGCACCCAGGGGTACAAGTTAACCTAAGAAATGATACACTTCTAATAGAAAACACATTCCCCAAGTTACTATGAGGAATGTAATAAAACCATGTAAAGTTATGAAATGATGACAGACAATCGTTAAGTGTTTACCACTTTACAATGAGATAAGAAACTATATCATCATGTCCAAATAAGTATTGATATATATAATATCAAATGAAGAAAACTAAACCATACCATACCATACCATACCAACACACATCTATCATCTTAGGAGTGGGGATGAAAGTGATTTATACCACAACTGCGCTAGAACGATCATGGATTTGGTGGAGATCAAGAAGAAGTCAGTATGGATCTAGTGAAGATGAGAATGAAACCTCGTGCAAGAAACAATATGACACACTTGTGAGGGTATCAAAATTTTGTTACCGCTGAGGGGGGTAAAAACGACTAGCAGTGCATATTTAAGGCAACATGTGGAGTAGATTTTGGGTTATAAAAAAATATTTTTTTTTGTAGCCTTGTCTTATTGGTGAATAGGTTCAAGTTCATAAAATTTTCAATCTTGTTTTCATTCATACATTTTATATTTTTTTTATCCTAAGGTCCATATCTATGATAATCAAATTTCAGCATGATTTCAATTATTTTCTATTATAAATAGTTCAAAATAATTTCAAATTGTGAATGTAAAAAGTGAAGAAAATTTCCATCCATCATTACTTTCAAATTTATATGTGTTTTCGAGTGAAAGTGTGGCTAGAAATTTGGTGTTTAGAGCTAGAACTTGTTGGGAATATTTACCTCTCAAAATCCCATCAAGGGAAAGTCCCACCCTACGAGGGAGAACTTGGGGAAACAAAAATGCAAGTTACCCACTGTCACCTTAACAGCCTTACCTCTACTCTTCGAGGCTAGGGTTTCTAACCTAATGAGGGTTTTCCTAATTGTTCAAACTAGGTCCTATCATTGCAACTAGGATAGGTGAGGAAAACAAATTAGTTGACTTGGGTTGACCTTTCAAAGGAATCACTCAAATAAGAAAGAAAAGAAAACACTGCATGGAAGATGAAATTTTGCTCACAAAATTATTCAATGTAGCATATCAATGAATCATTAACCACCATAAAGCAAAAACCAATAACATGTAGTGTAAATATTCAATGGAAAATCTTGCTAGCAAAAGAGAATATCTATCATTCACAAAATCATATCCATGAGTGAAAATACAAAGCTATAGGTGCCAGTATTCATGAAACAAGTTAATCATAATTAGCAACAATTTTGGCAAAAAGTTTTATCCAATCAAATTGTGTCAATTCATCAATATAACAAACATATGTATGCCACGAATTAATTCATTGTTGCAGTAAACTCTATGTAACAAGTAATTTAGTAGACATAACATATAGTTTCAAATGTCTAATTATAGAGTATACGCACAGACTATACCACTAATCAGATTCATGAGTTATGTCATCAACTCATCTGTTTCCTTGCAAAAAAAACCTTATGTATAAGATAGATTATTTTTCAAACCCTGACTATAACATAAATTGGCCTCCCAACCAACAAGATATGAGGAATGATACACAATTTAGGTAGGTCGTTGGGGTTGGTTTTGGTAGGAGTGTGGTGTGGTCAACCAACCAAGTAAGAGAAACACCAAATGTTACCCTCGATGATAATATAAATAACACCTTTACCTTTGTATACTCTATATATTTGACAATGGAATGGACAATAAACATGAATATGTAATATTATGAAATGATATACACTTGGAAATGAATGTTACACTTTCTATTCAACCAACTAGATAACCAACACAAGACGAAAAAATATGGCAATGAAACACTACTGAAAATAAGATGATGTATGCCCCGAAGACACACTGGATTATACTCAATAGACTTGAAAAATTGGGAAAATATGTAGTAAAGGCCATAAAGGATGTCCAAGCATAGTCTTTAGGATATATCTAATTCGTGGGAATAATGCAACTTACCTTTATGTTTTGGTTAATAAATATAGAAAACAAATGAAATCACCTTTGTAACAAACACTAGAATAATATATACAATAATAGATCAACCAAAAAATTTAGTTGGAGAAATATATAGCAATTAGGCTAAAAATATGACCTAGCATAGAGATCTTACATAGAGAAACCCTAGGTCATAAAAACAAAAAAGGTAAAGGGAAACCATTTTGGATTTTTTGGGTTTTAGGTGGTTGAAGACAATGAAAAACCGATTCATTAGGAGGGATATGGAGCCACTACATCAATTCCAAGTGAATTATAGGGTTTAAGATGAGGTGATGTTGATGTCACCCAGAGGATTTACTTTCAAATATCACCTAGGGTTAGATGGTTTCCTTTAAGGTCTGATGAGAGGATCGATACATGAAGAAGCATTTCCTAGTACTAACAAGGTGAATTCAAATGTTGGACAAACAAAATGACATAGGCGTGAGACATCCTACCTTAATGCATGAATAATAACTTCAATGATCAAAGGTGTTGGAACCCAAATTTTTGGTTTCAGTTTTGTGTGTATGCACAAACGAAGTTGTATGTGCTCAAGATTGACCCTGATATAGAGAGTCTACGTGGAGTGTTGGCATGCACCAGAAGCATGCAAGGCAATTGGATCAAACAAGCGAGAAGAGAAGATCATAAAGAGACAAAGATCCCCAACAATGGAAGATATAAAAAGGATCTCTAAGTTTATATTGAGGGTTGGTTGGTTGGTTAGTTGATTTATTGGCTATCTAACTAGTCTGAGATTTTTTGAGCTATCTTAGCTATCAATATCGTTCTCACTCTGAGACTGATCTAATCCTGTGATGTTTTCAATATATTCCTTTGTCTTTGATATATCTGAGTCCTAATGCAATGCACATGGCCCATTATGTTGTATTTCCACTATTCTATATAGTAATGATATGAATTTTTGTGGTTTTCATAGGCAGTTTTTCAATGCATTGTATATATATGATGTGATGGAATACTTCCAGTAATAAAGATATGGCAGTTTGGATCTAATATTTGTCTATTATGAATGAGTTGAATATGTGTTTGTATGGTTTTAATTCTTAGTCCTAGATAAATTATCATACCTGAGTTACATTGATGCCAATTGCAGTAATGTTTTGTATAATTAATCCTTCATCCCTATCATAAGACCTTATGGTATCTATGATCCTCTATGCATCTAAGGTGATACCTTCCTCAAACTTGGTTGAGGATTGATATGCTAGTGCTTTGGGTTTTTTTTTGGACAATGTTGGATGAACCACGGGTCTAAAACTATCTAGTGTCAAGTAGGATGGTACGCATGCAAGTGTGGAATGAAGGTGAAGGCCCAACAAGTGGTTCTATTGTCGAGACCTAAATTCTTGTTGAGATCAATGGAGGAAAAGAAAAATGAGATGGAATCCTTCTAAGGAGGATATTCAAGACTAGATATAAGTGAAAGAATACAAGTTTTCCTTATGATAGATGCAATGATTGCTGGCAAACGTGAAGGAATGGAACGAAAACTATCTTTACTCAGATATGCATGAGCTCTTCTTCACAAAATTTCCTTGTCTACTGCACGAATGGTTAAAGAGACAAGATGAAGTCAAATCGGTTGCATTACTAGTGGAGCTAATAGTTTGGGATCAAGACAAGCTTGATAGCTTAAAGGTGCTAGATAACAAGTGGATTTGGGCTATTGATTTTTGGTTCGTTCGGGTGAAGGAAGGTTACATTATTGAGTTTGATATAGAATATAGTGATTCTTTCAGCGAGTCTGAAAGAAATTTTGAAGAAGGTCCAAGGAAGCGAATGCTAGAAGCAAGTATACTTTGGATCACAATTTTGTTTGTATAAAGAAGTATGATACACATGGATCCTGATAGAATGGACAACTAAACCCCCTAGTGTTGGGGAAGGAGGATTTGGAAAAGGTGGGGTAAAAGGTGTTGGATTACTGAGAGGTGGGGTGAATCAGTAATAGAGCAATTGAATCCTTTTTAACCATATAATCCAAGTGTTATATCAATGTAGCATTATCATCCTATAACTGCAGAGTAAATAAGCAATGAACAAATGAACAATCATACACATACACAATACACCAGTGTTTTACGTGGAAACCCAAAGAGGGAGAAAACCAAATAATGTTTTTTCTTATATGTCTTGAAGAATTACATTCATTGGAAGCACCAACTTCCTTTGTTTTCCAGCTGCAACTGGAAGGAGGCCCCAACCCCCTTTTTTCCCAGGCTACAACCTAAAGGAAGCTCCAACTCCCCTATTCTCTGGATACAACCAAAAGGAGGCTACAACCCCCTATGTTCTCTGGCTACAACCACCTATCCTTGGCCCATCCAACCGCCTTGAAGTAGAAGTAGAATTATGGAATCACTGTCACACTATCACTATGAGATATATCATTGTAAACCTGAACCGTGCATCAACCATGCATCAACCTGTACCTCAACTTGTAATCAACCAAGTGCATCAACCATGCACCAACCTGTTCCAAACAACCCGTAATCAACCTATACCATAAACAAATGCATCCAGCCATGTACCAAGTATGTACAAATCATGTGTCAACTACTCATCAACTATGACTCATCAATATGTACCAACATCATCAAATATACACCTCATGTATGTGCCAACTCATCAACTACTTGTCTCAACCATGTACCCAACATGTTCCTTAACCAAAATCCATCATCAATTTCATCATCCAAATATGATTTGTAACTCTGTAATAGACCTGGTTTATATGATCACATACCTATAAAGCTTCCTTAACTTTCACAACAAGAGACTAGCATTTTCATCAAACTTTTCTTTAGTCTCACATGACTAGTTTGGGATTAGTAAACAACCCTAAATTGAAATAATCATAACTATGTACCTGTAATGAATAAATATCTGAAAATAGTACACAATGTTCTTCAGTTTGTTTTATGCAATTCCTCCAGCTGTCACTACTTGGAACCTCTCATAGAAGGAGTTATAGAAAAAATGGCATACCTTGTTGAATTCTGGATTATTCTAGAGAGCGATCTTGTAGAGCATGCCCCACATGAAATATTTGTTGAATGGATATGAAAATGTTACACAAAAAACTACAGACTGTACTCTAATGAACTCATTTGGTCTTACTGAATTTGGATATGTTATGAATAAGTTATGACATTTTTACCCGAAACACCTATTTTAGACTAGTTTCAGGACTAGCCAGAAACCCTATTTTCCACAGAGTGTAAATCCAAAAATACAACGAATCATAAGATGAATTTTTTACCATAGATACTTGGATATGTTTCCTCAATGGTCTATCAATTTCATGTTCTTAAACATTCTATAAAAACATTATTGCGAAAATGGTGAGATGGCCTATAAATAACATACCTTAGAAAGCATGATCAAAAGAATGTATCCTCCTTTGAATTCCGGTCTTCTTTTCTTCACCTTCCCTCTGAAATTCAACTTAGATATCCGTTGGTTACCTCAGTCACCTATAGATATTCAATATTCTCAATTGTGATATAAAATGAGAGAACCTTGCCTCTTATTTATACTCTCCAAGTAGCTTCCTTAAAAACATCTTCTAGGTCACTTTGTCCACTTTCCTTATTTTAGGGTTAACCCACTTTTAATTTCTCCATTAAATTTATTATTTAAATAATTTATTTTGTATTCAATTTGAATTATAGTACACTCATCACTTCACTTTATTATTTACCTTCTAAAATCTCTTAAACCAATTTGATTACTTTGACCTTTTGGGGCTTCTAGATGACATATGAGGGTCCTCCAACTTCGTAAGGCCATAACTCTCAAACTGTGAGGAGTTATGTAACGTTCCACATACCACCAGAAATGGCATGAAATGTACTATATATATAGAATAGTATTACCTACAAATATATCAAAAATCATACCATTATCCATCAAGCAAACTTGGCTCCATTACCCAAACCTGGGTTCTCCAACTTCTCATGGCCATAACTCTCTAATCGTGAGGAGTTATGTGATGTTCCACATACCACCAGAAATGGCATGAAAAGCACTATAAATATATGATAGTTTCACTGAAAAATTCACTAACCTTCATCTCATTATTCCACAAATAATCATGGGTTCTCTAACCATACTTCTAGGATAACTCAATTTACAAAGTGTCTTCTCGTGAGGGCTTTCACCATAAGGCGACCACTTTGGATTTAATTCATTAGTACTTATTATCAACCATGAAAACACAATAATGAGTCAACTTTACATCAAAAAAACTTGGGTCCATTACCCAAACCTTTGTGCTATTGGGATTTCTTCAAGGGTTGACATCAATGACAACCAACCTTAATCAACAAAAGGACACGAAAGATGGATCCATTGAGGAGGATCCAGGAAGTTGTTGAGATTAGGTGAGGACTAGAATGGACCCAAAAGAGTAGAGGAGAAAAAGAGTAGAGAGATATGCAAGAAGAGTTGAGCTGAGAGAGAAATATAAGCATAGGAATAGAGAAGAGCTATCCAAGGGTGTGTGGTGAGGTTTCAGGCACAATATTAAGAGGAAACCCACACCAGGTAGTGGTATGGGAGAGGATGTTGTGCCAGAGTGGAGAATAAGAAAGGGCATGCCTGCGAAGAGGCTTGGCATCAAAGATACTAGTAGTGACAATAGTGCTAGTGAGTGGATAGGTGACGAAGCCCATACCATTTGGCTATTTCGGTATGTCACAACCTTAAGAGAGAAGAGAGCACACATTTATGGTGCATGTTATCCCAATTTTGTGGATAACTAAGGAAATTATGTCTTGAGGCCCTCAGGTTGCAGACATGGAGTGCCGAGAGACCACATGACCAACAATATCCTTTTTCACAGCTAGAGACCCACATCACCACCACAGTGACCCAACACTTGGTCATCATCCAAAAAATCTTGCCACCACAGGTCACTTGGGTCTTTCTCCATGATACAAGTCAGGAATAATGGTGGGTATCATTTTAATATTTGAGTCATTCTAGCTTGTATATCAGAGGATATTTTTTATTATGATACATCTACTTTGGAAACTATGCATTTTACCTTTTTTAAATGCTAGTGGTTAGCTTGGGGCACTCAAGTAGATGGTCACCCTTAGGATGGGGTGTTTCTGGGAGCTTCCTTTGATGATTCATCGTGCCACTCCCAGCCATACTTACCACTTTTCATCATTATTTCCTCTCATGACATCATCTGTTGGGATTTTCGGGTAGACTGACCCTGGAAGGGACCATTCCTCATTTCATGGGAAGAAGGGATTGAATGCCTAGAGGGGAGTTAGGTTGAAAAATATAAAAGAATAATTAAAGAACCTTCCAAATGCTTCACTGAGAGGATCCCAAGAAAGAAATGAAAAGCTTCTCCGCAAGAAAACAATGACCCCATGAAAAGAATAAATAAAAATGCTTAGAGGATCAGTTGAGGATAGGGGGTCTCATCACAAGCCAACCTATCACATCCATGGGTATATAACAGTATGACATTACCATTTCTGGCAACCACACCAGGGTAATGGTTCTCAGTTGCATGGCTGAGGGAAAGGAGGTCTCATCATAAGCCATCCTTCTCATTTCCGTGAAAGTACTTGTGGGTCACATTTCTGATATATGGTCAGTACGCCAGGGCAGTGGCCTCCAACTCACCCTATGATATGTTGAAAGAAAATGAAAAGAAATAAAGATAAAATACAATTGATAGGCTTGGAAAAAAATCATTATGGACGAAGGTGTGACTTACCCTCCACAAAGGAACCCATAAATGAGATACTATGGACCCTTGCATATCATGAACCCCATGCCCATTGAGTACTTCCCTCATCCATTTCATTTCATTCACATGAATCATATAGGGTTGTTCCTATACTTAGGGGGTTTGATCCATTGAAACGAAGTACCATGCCAACCCACCCACGACCAAACTTGGAAAAACATCTAGTTTCTTAAGCACATGTTTGTATGGTGAAGTCCTTGTATACATTATTTAATGGCTCTTTTATTGACTTGATTCACTCATCATGATGATTTGACTTGAGATCCTTAGAGGGCATATCCATTTTTCCTGCAGGTACAAGTTGGTGGTCAGTTTTGGAAGAACAAGCCTATATTGGGCTTCCATGAGGGAAAGCATCCCACAAGATGGATGACATAGGCTCACATGCTAGATGATAGAGAGATGATTTTGGAGGTATAGGAGACATCTAGATATACATATCCCACCCTTTGCATGCCAAACAACTTTCCCAGAAGGGGAAAAACATCACTCCCTAGGGGATTGATGTCACATTTGAGGGGAACATGGTGGTTGATAATGAATCAGAGCATGACACATGGAATTTTTAGGTGGACAGGTTTTGAATGATTGCCACATGGCCTTTGGAGGCCCTACTTTGTAGCCCAGGTCTAACGACTTGCTCAATTTTCCAAAATGTTGTCCTTCAAGGGATGACGTCATCTTTGTTTTATGACGTCATCTTTGTTTTAGGGTTTTCTTTGTGCAAAAGTGAAATTAAAGAGAATTTTTAAATATTGTCTTTGTAAATGGGAAATATTAGGTTTGTTGACCCCTAATATTGTGTTTTCCCTATTATTATGTGGACAAACTATGTTAGCTACATTTTGTATAAATAGAGATCATAAGATCTCATTTTGATAACATAACTCTCCATTGTGAGAGGCTCTTGGACTGAAATTTTCACTCTCTTTGGCTAGTTCTCTCTCTTGTTCTTTTGTTTATGGCTATCTCTTGGTTATGGTTAATGTAGATGGTGCACTAGCCTTGGGATTCTCTCGTCACTTCTTTTTTGGTGGTTAGTCTAGCTTTTATTTCCTTTTAATTCTTTAAGGTGCCATTTATTTCATTGTATTATCATTTGTACAAGTTAAAGGTTCTATTTTATTGAGTCAAGTATGGAGCATAAGGGAATACACCCCTAATTGTGTTTCCACCATTTTATTTCTAAGGGAATATTGTTTTATAAGGGTTTACTAACATGAGTATAATTGCATACACCCTCCTAGTTAAAACCTTAGCTAAGATAAGCTTTCCTTGGGGAGTAAAAGGGTTTACACCCCCAAGAAAGTAACATATATAGCTTCTTCATATTCTCTTGACTCCATTAGCCCTTTCTTAAAGGCACTATTCATTTACTTATTGCATGGGAGAAATAAATTGTTGCCTTGGTAATTGTACAAATTTAAAGTTTTGAAGTTGTCTCTTTTGAATAATGATCTTGATGCCTTGGGGATGCTTCCTCCCTTAGGGCATCCTCTATCTCCCAAAAAATAATATTTTTGTATTAAAACTAACCTACAACCATTAGGGATGCTTTAAACTCTAACTGTAACCGCTAATATCTCACAACCTAACCCTAGACTAACCCTTTAACTTTGCTAGTTTAACCTACTAACCTAGGTGCATCTATTGGGATAGCTTTTAACACTTTTTGATGGTCAGATTTGTTGTTGTACTTCATTGAATGCTATAGCCATAAGGTTGATATACTGATGCAGAAATATACTTTTATGGCAGCCATCTTTATTTAGTCTTGAAGTGTTATTTTCGGTCCACATTGGTTACTAGTTTTATTGCTGACATTGCTAACTAATATAGACCTTTTAATTATTGATTTGTGATGCAGTCCCCACCCCTTCGGGGTTCTGTGACCTCTCGATATATAGATCATTCAATCCCCTCAAGATGAAACAACTCTTTGGTCCCTGCTGGAACCCCAAGAAAAAAATATTCACAGGTCCCTTTATGAAACTCGCCCTGTTAGAACAAACACCAAACGTGAGCTCCACCCCACACGACCACAGGCCATGGCCACGTGTCTACACAAACAGTACTTCAGAACTTTGTGTATCAAAGTCTCGACGTGTGAGCCACCCTTGAATCTCCAACTCCTGATAGTCGATTCTCGACGAAGGCTAAGCATTGGGCTAGCTCCCCTCATATCCTTTCTCCATGTGACCACCACCTGTGATCACCGACTGAGCCCAAAAGGCACTCGTCACATTTCACGTATCAGCGATGGGAAGGAGTCAACTGTAAGTTTTAAACCTGTGAAGTAAAGAAATGCATATAGATTCTTAAGCAAAACATAATTTAATCAATGGCTCATTCACATAGTACACAGAGATATATACCGGAAACCCTCAACCAAGAAAAAATTTCTTATATTCATTATATCGAATTTTACCATTCACTATACAATATATACAATGTTTTTAGGTATTTTGTAGATATGAAAACCCTAATCCCTAAAATCGAGATTATTTTTAGTAAACCGCTAAAAAATAGAAAAATCCGCTAAATATAGCAAAAACCGGCCAAAAAAACATTTTGGGGTGCTTCCCCGAATGCTGCGCATAACCAGGGGGGGCATACCTGCCCCCCCCCTGGGACCCCCTTAGGAAAGTGCCCAGCTCACATGGCACAAACAGTGCACTAGTAAGAGGGATCGTCAGACGTAGTTGTCATATTTGACGTGCCCACACACACACACATGTAAAGAATATAACACATACCCAACATTCTCCCACTTGTTGTTTTCTTTGCATCTAGGGGTCCAGGGGATTATATAGTCAACAACCTAGGGCATCAATGCCCATTGTTACTCTACACCAAGAGAACTTTTATGTGCTCACAGGCTTTGTCAATGAATCTGCAACATTCTTCAAAGTGTCAACCTTTTCCAGCAACACCTAATCTCACTGCTTGCATGAGTGGCTTCCATGTATTTAATCCATGTATTTAGCTTCTGTAGTTGAGAGTGCCACTACAACCTATCTTTTGCTCATCCAACTGATTTCTCCTCCAAATAGGTTAAACACATACCCACTTGTAGATCTTCTGCGATCCAGATCTCCAGCCTAGTCTGCATCAGCAAAGCCATGTATGTCCAACACTCTGTCCAATCCTGGTCTTCCTTGGTAGCACAATCCAATTAACTGGTAGTTCCACGAAGATACCTAAAGATCCTCTTTACTATTGTCCAATGCTCCTTCCCTGGTTTTGACATATACCTGCTCAAAACTCCCACTGCATGTGCAATGTTTGGTCTTGTACAAACCATTGCATACATCAAATTGCCAACTGCATTGGCATACAGAACATGGGACATGTCCTCTTCTTCTTCCTGTGTATTGGTACACTAATCTGCAGATAACTTTACACCTATAGGAATAGGAACCTTGACCATTTTACTTCCATGCATATTAAACCTCTGCAATATCGTATCAACATATTTTCTTTGATTTAACTAGAGTTTCATGTTTGCATGATCTCTTTTAATCTCCATTCCCAGAATGAAGTTAGCAACACCAAGATCCTTCATGTCAAATTTGGAGGATAGATGTGATTTCACCTCCTTGATAAAATCCATGTTATTTCCTACCAACAACATGTCATCAACATACAACACTACATAAATGAAGTGATTACCAACCTTCTTGGAATATACACAGTGATCAGCCTTGCTTCTTACAAATCCCAATCCAAGGATGTATGTGTCCAAATTTTGGTACCACATCTTAGGTGATTGCTTCAAACCATATAGTGACTACTTTAGCTTACATACCAACTCTTTCTTTCCCTTCACTACAAATCCTTTTGGCTGCTTCATGTAGATTTCTTCTTCCAGATCCCTGTGTAGGAATGTTGTCTTCACTTCCATCTGTTCCACTTCAAGATCAAAAGAAGTAGCAATGGATAAAAGAAATCTAATAAAAGTTAACTTAGAAATAGGAGAAAAAATCTCACCAAAGTCAATTCCCTCTACCTGGGAATAACCTTTTTCTACTAACCGAGCTTTGTATTTATCCACTTTACCTTGTGCATTAAACTTCTTCTTAAACAACCATTTTCTACTAACATATTTTCTTCCAGCTGGAAACTCAACTATATCCCATGCCTCATTCTTATCCAAGGCATCCATTTCTTCAACCATGGCCTTCTTCCAGAGTTTACTATCCTCCAAATTCACTACTTCCCTGATAGTTCTAGGATCATCATCAATAATAGATAAAGAAAAATTGGAACGAAAATCAGGTGGACTATAACTTTCTGGTTGCCTTCTATCTCTCACTGATCTCCTCAATAATAGGGTATGAGGTTCTTCTTCTTCTTCTTCTTCTGCTTCCTCTTCTTCAGATGATTCAAATTTTTCATCATCCAACACAAGCTCTATTTTCTTAGGTCCATCTTTCATTGGTAGGAATTCTTGTTTGGACACATCTTTTACCTCTCTGAAAACAACATCTCGACTGTAAATAGTTTTCTTGGTTTATGGGTTCCAAAGCTTATAACCTTTCACACCATCTTTATAACCAATAAAGATACACTTTTCAGCCCTTTTATCCATCTTACTTCTATTTTCCAATGGAACATGTACATAAGCATCACAACCAAACACTCTAAGATGTTGAAGAGAGGGTTTCTTTCTAGACCATAACTCGTGTGGAGTTTTATCATCCAACGTTGATGAAGGTGATCGATTGACCAGGTAACATGTTGTACCCACTGCCTCTGCCCAGAATTCTTATCCTAACCCGGCACTACTGAGCATGCTCCTTGATTTTTCCATCAGTGTCCTGCTCATCCTTTCTGCAACTCCATTCTGCTGAGGAATGTATGGAGTAGTATTTTGCCTTACTATACCACACTTCTTACATAATTCTTCGAATTCATTTCCGTAGAATTCTCCACCATTATCTATTCTCAATGCCTTTATTTTCTTCTCTGTCTGATTTTCTACCAGAGCCTTAAACTCTTTAAACTATTCAAATACCTCAGATTCCTTTCTAAGAAAATAAATCCATGTGTTCCTTGAAAAATCATCTATGAATGAAACATAATACACAAATTTACCTAGGGATGGAACAAGAACAGGTCCAAACACATCACTGTGTTTCAACTCTAAGATCCCCTTTGTTCTTGTAGCACCAGATGGGAATCTTACTTGATTTTGTTTACCATATATGAAATGTTCACAAAAATCAAAATCTAGAGTGAAATTAGACATACCTTTAACCATAACTTTATTGTGTAGTGTTCGAAGGCCCTTTTCTCCAATATGTCCTAGTCTTTGATGCCACAGCATGGTCTTCTTTCCAGGGATAATATTGGTCTTGTATTCTTTATTTCTTTGTTCAAGGAAAATAGAACTATTACACCCATTAGTATAAGTGCTTCCCAAAAAATTGTACAGAGTTCCACACTGAACTCCCCTCATCAACACCATTGCTCCTCGTACCATCTTGCAAGTTTTCTTTCCGAACATAGTATCCACTCCTGCATCATTTATCTTGCTTACAGATATTAGGCTCCTGGATAGTTCTGGAATGTGAAGAACCCTAGGAAGTGTTCTAATCCTTCCATCTTTTAGTAGCAAATTAACCCTTCCCAAGAGTCTGGAAAAGAACATAACAAAGTAATACACTTATCTTCTTCTGCAATCATAATATTAATAGAGACAAGTTGACTTACCAGAGTATTAAAGGCATTTAGATGTTCTATCACAGAATCTCCATCTTCCATCCTAAGATGATACAGCTTCTTTCAAAGAAACAACTTGTTTACCAGGGACTTCGATTGATACAAATTCCCCAACGTATCCAATAGTTCCTTGGCCGTAGATTCTCCTGAAACATTTAACAACACCAAATATGCTAGGCAGAGTCGAATAGTACTCCTTTCTCTTCTATCCAACTTCTCTCAATCTTCCTTCGACATACCAGTAGGTGGTGCAGTAGTAGTTTGTGCACTAGTAGGTTCTGTACCAGTCGTCTATGTGCCAGTAGGTTGCGTACCAGTGGGTTGTGTACCAGTAAGTTGTGTACCAGGATCCACAACGATCCATTGCTCTTTATCTACAAGGAGGTCCTCCATCTTCAGCTTCCATAGCTCAAATATTTTACCGTTGAACTTCTCTATCTCGATTCTAGAAGAACTCACCATTCCTCTTTCTGCACTCAAATCACCATTGCAAAATCTCCCACTAAACCCAAGTTTATCACAAACCCAAGATAAACTTGATCTATCAAGACCGAGCCAAACCCTCAACAACAAAGGCATCCCTCTAAAGCCAAAAATGAGCTCTGATACCACATGTAAGTTTTAAACCTGTGAAGTAAAGTAATGAATATAGATTCTTAAGAAAAACAGAATTTAATGCATGGCTCATTCACATAGTACACAGAGATATATATCGGAAACCCTCAACCGAGAAAACCTTTCTTATATTCATTATATCGAATTTCACCATTCACTATACAATATATACAATGTTTTTAGGTATTTTGTAGATACCAAAACCCTAATCCCTAAAACCGAGATTATTTTTAGTAAACCACTAAAAAATAGCAAAAACCGCCCAAAAAAATTTTAGGGCGTTGCGATTAACCAGGGGGGGCATACCTGCCCCCCCCTGGGACCCCCCTAGGAAAGCGCCCGACGCACATGGAACAAACAGTGCACTAGTACGAGGGATTTTCAGACGCAGTTGTCATATCCGACGTGCCCACACACACACATGCAAAGAATATAACACATACCCAACATCAACTCCTTGTCCTTCAAACTCCTTATTACCGAAATCATGATGGGGATCAACTCATGTTAGATCCTCCCTTAGGTTTTCTCCATGTGACCCTATCATGTAACCTAGGGCCAATCCTCTGAGCGCATCGGGGTTTCATATGTCGGGATTTCACGACTCACGAGACCAAGAGGTCTTGCACCTGTAGTCTCCTGAAAGCCGAAACGCTGAAACTCTTCCACACTAGATCGACGGTCCTCACTTTCCCTTTATCAATGGTCCACGTTCCTTCGTCTATTGATTCGGGACTTCACGACTCATCACTTTGTGAAGGTTCTCCCCTTCGAATCCCCGACTCCCGAAATGTCGAAACCTCCTTCTGGACAATTGACAGTTCAGATCACTACTGGATCAATGACCACGATTACGTCACAATTTCGCATATCGTGAGTTTGTGCATCCCTACCCTTTGACCACACCAAGTGGCAAGTCAGCAAAATGTTGTCTGACTTCCATGCATCCCTCCTTTGATTTTTCCACCAGCTGACACATGTTCTCCTTAATATCTGATGATCTAAATTCTCGTTCGGATTTCGCATATCACGAGTTCGAAAGAGTTCCCACCTCTATTCACCCGAATGATGAAATGTTGAAATCCTCCTTTGGGCACGAAGCGTTAAGGTTCGCGCTACTTCTGTAGATATGACGGTTTTTTGTCCTCGTCTCTGCGTTCCTCCAATATCTACCATTCTTCCTCTCAAACCTTCGTTGCTTCTAGTCTTTGAATATTTTTAGCCTCCACAGGTTTCGAACCTTTGTCCCTTCCTCTGCAAGTCCACTTTGGTTTAATGAACACTCTACAAGTGTTATCCCTCTTGAGCTTTGTCCTTTTGAAGATTCGACCTCTCATGCACGCCTTGCATTCTTCGGAACTTCGATAACTCAGAATCGAAAGGCTCTTTGAAAGAATTATCCTCGCCCGCCTGGTGTTTTCCCTTCCTATTTCTTCGACACTAGGCCACTTCTAGACTCTGTGCACTCCTTGCACCTAGATTCTCAAGTTTCCTTTGTTCTCTCTGAACCCCTCTCTGAGTCGTTCTGAGACTCAGTCAATGCACACCTTGCATTTGGGATGCACACCTTTCATACAAGGTTCAAAAGAAAAACAATTGGGACTTATCCAGTTTCGTTATAGACCAATACAGTCACCTTATCGAACTCTCATACATGAACGAGAATGAAATAAAAACAATATACATAATACAACATTTGTTGATGCATACGTCAAATGAACACAGTCCAAGTTCGGGACAATTCTATCTATTCTATTACTCATGAAAATTAAAATTACACAGTATCTCTTCTACTCTATTATGTTCTACTCTGGCTATTTCATCCTTATCTCATGCATCCTTATCTATTCCAATACAATACTGAAAAAATATCTAAGGACCAGCTCCATGAGCTCTCTCGTCCTCTTCTGAAACCTATCATTTCAAACTTTTAAAACTAAGACCTACTATGTCCTATTATAATAACTGCTAATTACTACCAGATAGAGTCGACACTCCATATCTGCAGTTTCTTACAGTCCTTAGAGAATTTACAAACAAGTTACATTCAAAAAATTTGTTACAAAAATATCTCAACAACCCATTTAAATTCTGAGTTAATGCTCGATTTGAAATTCTTTCATTTATGAGATGTCTTATGTTTGCCTCCACATGTGCATTGTCGTCTTTGAAGGCGATGCTCCTGCATCATACTCCTCTGGTTAAAAAAATTCATGGACTCCTGTCCATGAGCTCCTGCACTGTCTTTCCATGCTTCAAAATATTAGGTTTTGTGACCCAACTTGCATCTTCCATTGGATGATCTTTCCACTTTACTAAGTACTTAGGATATGTCTTTCACTTGGTTTTCTTTCCATCCCTCTGTTTAATAATTTTCTCCATCTGAGGTTTTTCTGTTGTGGGAAATTGCTCTTCCCACTAAATTTCTATCTGATCATTTGATTCTCCCACTTCATCTCTCTTGTAAGGATACAAGTCTGCAACATTGAATATAGGGGATATCCCAACATTGTCTGGCAACTCAATCTCATAAGCATTGCTTGCGAATTTCCTGATAATCCTGCATGGTCCCATATTTTGCATCTTCAATTTGTTATGTATTCCCCTTGGAAACCTCTCTTTTCTCAAATGAGCTAAAACTTCGTCTCCAAATTCGAATTGAACTTCTCTTCTCCTTTGATCAATTCTACTCTTGTATTTCTGACTGTTATCCTGTAGCTGCTCTATGACTCTGTCCTGGAGTTTTTGCATCTTTGTTGAAAAATCTTCTACTCCAACACTTATGAACTCATCTCGATTCAAATTTCTCAACTCTGTAATCCCTCTTGGTTGTATACTGTACACAATTTCGAATGGACTCTTTCATGTGCTCATGTTCACTGAATTGTTGAAAGGAAATTCTGCTTGTGCTAGAATCTGATCCCATTGTTGACCTTGCTCAGTGACTAAACTTCTCAACAAGTTCCCAAGACTCTTGTTTAATACTTCAGTATGTCCATATGTCTGAGGGTGATATGTTAAACTAAAGGACAAGTTCGTCCCCATCCTCTTCCATAGAGTCCTACAAATTTGGTGTCTCTGTCTGAAACTATGCTCCTTGGCAATCCATGTAGTCTTACTACTTCTCTGAAAAATAAGTTGGCAATGTGTGTGGCATCGCTTGTCTTCTGGAATGGTATGAAATGTTCCATTTTCAAGAATCTATCCACCACAAAAAATATGGAATTGCTCCCTTTTTGAGTTCTAGGAAATCCCAAAACAAAATCCATACTGATTGCATCCCACGGCCTCTCTGGAATTGGTATTGGTTGATAAAAATTAATGTTTTGTTGTCTTCCTTTTGCATACTGAAAAATTATGTATTTGTTCATGAACTTCTTCACTTTTTCTCTCATGCTCAGCCAATAATACAAATTATTCAGTTGTGCAAATGTTTTGTCGTGACCAAAGTGTCTAGCTAAACCTCCACTGTGTTTCTCTTTCAATAGGTTGTCTCTCATTGAGCTTTTCGGAATGCATAATTGGCTCCCCTTGAAAAATAATACATCCTGAATCAAATATTCATTCCATGGGATTCTATCTCCCAATAAAGGATTATTGCATGCCTTGAAAGCTTCTTTGAAATCTGCATCTTCTTTATACATATCCTTGAGGTGCTCGAACCCCAAGGTCTCCACTCAGAATTCTTGTACAATAAAATTCCTCCTGCTCAAAGCATCTGCGACTTTGTTAGCAATTACAACAATGTGTTTAATAAAAAAAGTAAAATTATGCATAAATTCTACCCATTTTGCATGTTTCTGATTCAACTTTTCTTGCCTAGAAATAAAATGCAAAGCATGATTATCATTGTACAAGACAAATTCTTTAGGAATTAGATAGTGTCTCCATTTTTTCAAAGCTTGAATCACCGCATAAAATTCCTTGTCATACATGGAATCATTTTTCTTGGCATCATTCAATTTCTCACTTAAACAAGCAACTGGCTTATTGTCCTGGCTCAAGACTGCTCCAATAGCTAATCCACTTGCGTCACATCTCACCTGAAATGTTTTTCCAAAATCTGGTAAGACCATAATTGACTTCTCTTTGATCTTCTCTTTCAGCAGTTTTAAACTTTTTTCAGCTTGCTCTATCCAACTAAAGGACCTGTGTTTCTTCTTCACAGTGACCAACATGGGTGCACATATGCCACTGAAATTTTTGATAAATTTCCTATAAAAGCTTGCTAACCCATGAAAGCTTCTTACCTCAAATGTGTTGCTCAGTGATGGCCATTCTCTGCTTGCTCTCACCTTTTCTGGGTCCATGTTCAATTCATTTGAAGAGATTACGAAACTCAAATATATGAGCTCCTTCTTCATAAAAGAACTCTTCTTCGAATTTATGAACAATTTCTCTTGCTGCAACCTTTCCATCAATGATGACAAATGTCTTAAGTGTTCTTCCTTTGTCTTGATGAAGATTAGTATGTCATCCATATATACTATGAAAAATATTCCTATGAAGTCTTTCAACACTTCATTCATCAGTCTCATAAATGTTCTCAGTGCATTTGTCAGCCCAAATGACATGACCATCCATTCAAATAATCCTTCATTTGTCTTGAATTTTGTTTTCCTCTCATCTCCCTCTCTCATTCTTATTTGATGATATCCATTCTTC
This sequence comes from Picea engelmannii, assembly GCA_009831015.1. Lineage (NCBI taxonomy): Eukaryota > Viridiplantae > Streptophyta > Pinopsida > Pinales > Pinaceae > Picea > Picea engelmannii. The sequence continues at coordinate 255,167 of ML808684.1, read as the reverse complement.
AAGTCTACCTTGGAAAAATAGCTTTCTCCACTCGAACAATCCATCAAATCATCCATCCTCAGTAAAGGAAATCTATACCTAATGGTTATCTTGTTGATGGCTTTGGAATATGTACACATTCTCCATCCTCCATCCTTTTTTGGACTTAATACAGTCGGTACTGCACATGGGCTTAGGCTTTCCCTAACTAACCCTTTATCCAACAACTCTTGGACCTGCTTTTTGACCTCCTCATTCTCTCTAGGTGTCAACCTATAAGCTTATTTGTTCGGTAAACTAGCTCCTGGAATAAGGTCAATGTGATGGCTTATGTTCCTAATGGGTATCAATGAGTGTGGTAGCTCATCCACGACTATATCAACAAATATTTCTAACAGTTCCTGGATTTCTATAGGAAAATATTCTATAGAAGTATTTGTAAGGATAACTCTAGTATTCCTCACTACAACAAACTGTATTTCTTTCTCCTTCTTGACTTATTTTAAGAGTTCCTTCCCACTCATGAGAAGTATGCTTGAACTATCTTCTCTCTCTTGCTCTTTGTCTTCTATGGGTAACAACATATGTCTTCTACCATTCTTTTCTAGGGTATAGGTATTCTTTCTTCCATCATGAATAACCTTTTGGTCATATTGCCATGGCCTCCCCAATAAAATATGACAAACATCCATAGGAATTACATCACACAATATTTCATCTTTGTAACCTCCTATTTTAAATTCAACTTGGCATTGTTGACTTACCATGACTTGATGTCCTTTCTACAACCAAGATACCTTCTATGGATTTGGATGTGCATTTGTCTTCAGTTCCAGCTTTTCCACCATCTCTATGGATACCAGATTGTTAGTGCTCCCACTGTATATGATTACTTTGCAAACTCTATCCTTCGACTTGCAAGTAGTTCTGAATGGGCTTGTTCGTTGAACTGGTTCCTCTGGTTCCTTTTCAGGTTTAAGAAGAACTTTCCTCATCATGAGGTTCCTTCATCCTTCTGTATCTTTTGCTTCCACATTCTTCTCTACTTCAGCGATATGTGCTTCTCCACCTTCTCTTTTTCTGTTGGGACATTCCCAATATTTCTGTCCTTCCTTTCCACATGTGTAGCATTTAATTACGCCTCCTCTGGCTCTTCCTCTTTCTCTACCTCTTGGAAAAAACTTATTCCTACATGTTTTCCTTTCTTAGAACTTCACCCTTGTCATGGTGACTATGTTGTTTGTCAGCTTCAAGCTTCTACTTCTAGAACTTCTCTCTGTTGGTTCCCTTGTCTTTTCTTGAATTTTCGCCTCTACTTCATTAGCTTTGCCTCCTTGTCAATTATTCTTCATATTTCAAGGCTTCTTGATAGGCATCCTCGACTATACTGATAGACATCATGCTTATCTCCTCTTGCATCCCATATCTCGGCCCATTGATATATCTGGATATCTTCTCATATTCATTCTCCTTCAATCCAACCCTGATGTTCAATCGGTAAAATTATTCAATGTACTCCTTCACTGATAAACCCCTCTGTTTCAGGTTCTGCAATATTTTATAAAGATTGATCTGGTAATCCTTTGGGATAAATTTGGCTTTCAGATTGGCTACCATCCTATCCCAATTTTTAATTTTCTTCTTACTGTTACTTCTGCGTTCGGCTTGCAATTCATCCCACCATAACGCTGCATGACCTTTCAGTCTTGTCACTGCATGCTTCACCATACTATATTCTTCAATGTCTTTGTAGTCTAAGTATTTGTCCATAGCATGTACCCAATCTAACATTTCTTAAACTTCTAAATTTCTATCATACATAGGTACCTCTATTTTTGCTCAGGCTCCTATCTTTGAAACAGATTTTATCAAGCAATCTTGTGCAGCATCCTTTATCACATTTTCTTCGCCCTCTGCTTCTTCACTCTCAGCTTCACTGATATCACAAGCGTCTAGTGCTCTTCTTTGTGTTGTCTCCATGGCATCCAATCTCATTCGAAATCGCCTCATTTCTTTTTCCATCTCTGCATTTTCTTTGTGCCTTCTTGGTGGCATGATTCCATTGTGTCACCTACAAACAAAAATGAAACTTATTTGATACCACAAATGATACCAACTTTCCTCTTTTATTTTTTTGTCTGTTGTCTGCAAACAAACTTAATCTAGCTCTGATACCACCTGATGCAGCTCCCCTCCCCTTCAGGTTTCTGTGACCTCCTGGTCTTTGGATCGTTCAATCCCCTCGAGATGAAACAACTCTTTGGTCCCTGCTGGAGCCCTAAGAAAAAAGTATTCACAGGTCCCTTTATGAAACTCGCCCAATTCAAACAAACACCAAGCGCGAGTTCCACCCCACGCAACCACAGGCTGTGACTGCATGCCTGCACAAACAGTATTTTGAAACTTCACGTATCAGGGTCTCAACGTGTGAGCCACCCTTGACTCTCCAACTCTCAATATCTGATTCTCGACGAAGGCTAAGCACTGGGCTAGCTCCCCTCGTGTCCTTTCTCCACATGACCACCGCTTGTGATCACCGACTGAACCCAAAAGGTGCTCGTCACATTTCACGTATTGGCGATGGGAAGGAGTCGACTCCTTGTCCTTCAAACTCCTGATTACCTAGATCATGATGGGGCTTAGCTTGTGTTAGCTCATCCCTTAGGTTTTCTCCATGTGACCCTGTCCTGTAAGCTACGGCCAATCCTCTGATCACATCAGGGTTTCGTATGTCGTGATTTCATGACTCACGAGACCAAGAGGTCATGCAACTTCAGTCTCCTGAATGCCAAAACATTGAAACTATTCCATGCTATATCGATGGTTCTCATTGTCCCTTGATCAATGACCCACGTTCCTCTGTCTGTTGAATCGGGACTTCGCAACTCAGCACTTTGTGAAGGCTATCGCCTTCAAACCCCTAACCCCCGAAATGTCAAAATTTCCTTCTGGATGATCGACGGTCCAGATCACTCCTGGATCAACGAGCATGATTACCTCACGATTTCGCATATCGTTAGTTTGTGCAACCCTACCCTTTGACCACTCCAAGTTGTGAGTCAGCAAAATGTTGTCTGTCTGTCACACACCCCTCCTTTGATTTTTCCACCAGCTGACATGTGTTCTCCTCGATATCTGACAGTCTGAGTTCCCGTCGAGAATTCGTGTATCATGAGTTCAAAGGATTTCCCACCTCTGTTCTTCTAAATGACGAAATGCCAAAATCCTCCTTTGGTCACAAAGTGTAAAGGTTGCGCTACTTCTGCAGATCTGAGGGTTGTCTGTCCTCATCTCTGTGTTCATCCAATATCGATCGTTTTTCCTTTGGAACCTTCGCTTCTTCTAGTCTTTGAATATTTTCAGCCTCCACAGGTTTCGAACCTTTGTCCCTTCCTCTGTAGGTCCACTTTGGTTTAATGAACACTCTGTAAGTGTTATCCCTCCAGAGCTTTGTCCTTTTGAAGATTCTACCTCTCAAGCACACCTTGCGTTCTTCAGAACTTCGATAACTCAAAATCGAAGGGCTCTTTGAAAGAACTCTCCTCTCCCACCTGACGTTTTCCCTTCCTGGTTCTTCAAAACTAGGCCTCTTCTAGACTTTGTGCACTCCTTGCACCTGGATTCTCAAGTTTCATTTTTTTTTTTTTTTTCTGAACCCCTCTTCGATTCGTTCCGAGACTCGGTCAATGCACATCTTGCATTTGGTATGCACACCTTGCATATAAGGTTCAGAAGAAAAACAATTGGGACTTATCCAGTTTCATTACAGACCTATATAGTCACCTTCTCGAACTCTCATACATGATTGAGAATGAAATAAAAACAATATACAGAATACAACATTCGTTGATTCATACGTCAAATGAACACAGTCCAAGTTCGGGACAATTCTGTCTGTTCTATTACTCATGAAAATTGAAATTACACAGTATCTCTTCTACTCTATTCTATTATACTCTGTCTATTTCATCCTTATCTATTCCAATACAATACTGAAAAACTATCAAAGGACCGGCTCCATGATCTCTCTCGTCCTATTCTGAAACCTATCATTTCAAACTTTTAAAACTAACACCTACTCTGTCCTATTATAATAACTGCTAATTACTACTAGATAGAGTCGACACTCCATATCTGTAGTTTCTTATATTCCTTAGATAATTTACAAACAAGTTACATTTAAAAATGTTGTTACAAAAATATCTCAACAACCCATTTAAATTCTAATTTAATGTTCGATTTGAAATTTTTTCATTGTTGAGATGTCTTTTGTTTGCCTCCATGTGTGCGTTGTCGTCTTTGAAGGTGATGCTCCTGCATCAATTTGGATGTAATCTATTGTTGATTTACTAAATTGTATGTTGTTGTATTTTAGGGACAACAAGATTAAATTTCTGATCCATTACTATACATGGTTGGAAAAGTGTTTTTTCTTGTGTCTTGGGTAGGTACAGTTGCATCGAAAACTATCTCTTTACTCAGTATCCATCTACCTCTTTTTACTTACCATTTTGAACCAATCTATTCTTCCATCACTTGACCTTCTGGGGAACTTCTCCTTACACCTCCCTTCATCCTTTTCATTCCCCTAGGGTCTTCAGAATTGCCTCCCAGAAGTGACCTTAGTCACCCTCGAGGTGCGGGACCTACATCGAGGTGACATTGGGTGTAGTGTCCCATAGTTGTAGCACATGCTTTTGTGGTTGGGTCGAGATTTTCCCAACCTACAACTTGTGACATAACATTCTTGTGTTGTTTCCAGGGAGGATTTTGAATCCTCCCTGTGCCCTAAAATGACACTTTTGGAAAGTCTCTTTCCCAAAGCCTTCACCCGAGATTTTTTGGCAACTCCATTCCAAGAACTTACCCATTTTCCTTTGACAAACCTTCTTCAAAGTTTGTCTGTCGACTCCACCATTTCCTGAACCCACCTTTCCATTAGTTACCTTTCCCATGCTCTACCCTTTCATCCTTTGATAAGCCTTTCTCTCCCCCGTAAACTCCTTTGAGGTGTTCTTCTATTCTATGGGACTATGGCACCTTGGAAACAACCAAGACCCCACCATCCCTCATGTAAGGAAATTTTACAGATGGAAAGGGAAAAAAATGCTAATGAAGTTGTTGAAGAGCTAGTGAATCAAGTAAAAGATATGCTCGAAGAACATTCTTATGAAGAAATATTCCAAGATCCGAATGAAGATTATCACGCTTAAGGTTCTGAGGAGGAATTTAATGAAGATGAAGTGCTTTCACTTAATGACCTAGATGAAGACATCCAAGCCACTATTCCTCCTACACATCAAGAAGAGAACACTATGAGTTATGACCCTTTTAAGGATCTTGATGAATTCCTATTCCATGATCCTTGAAGTGAAGGAGCAATAGAATATCCCTCGAATACAACTGATCAACATATTGACACTTTAATACAGATTGGAAAATGTGGATGTGAAATTATCCTTTTCACCTTTGATGGAGATCCCTCTTACGACATTGAGGGCAACCCTCAAACAAAGGATTAGTCTCAGTGCATATATGACTCGAATGTTTGGGATGGTGATGGTGACATGATCACATATTTTCTCGATCCATTTGAGAATGACTTGTCACAACATCTTTAGGGTGATGCATATCCTTTTAGGGATGCATATTTTTTCTATGAGAATTTTGAAACATCTTCGACCTTGATTTTGGAAGAGTACCAAGACATAGACATCCTAGGAAATCAGAGGTTCACTCTATGAAGAAGAATTTTTCTCATCTTGGGGATTCTCACAAGCATTCATAAACGAAGAGCCAATTTTTTTCTTCTTCTAGACCCGAGCTCGTCCCATACCTCATTTCTTCCCCCCAGGTGAATCATGGGGTCTTCTTGAGTTATCTCACATCTTCTCAGTCTTTAGGGAGAAATCATTGTGTTGATGAGGATGAATATGATCCATCATCTACATATTCTAGTCCACTCCAGAGATGGATAGATCAGGCTTGTGGTTGTGCTTGCAGATGGGAGTTTCAGGACGATCGAGATTGTGGTTTCTCTTTTCTGCAGGATTTCCTCCCTCCAACCCATCTCCATGAGTTTTATTTCATAATTGATTATATGTTTATTTATGCTCATGATTACTATGTGTTGTAATTATCTTTGTTGTTTCACATGATTAAGCACATAGGGAAATGTCTTTGCCTGATGATCGGGTGGTTGTACTGGTTGTATGATTTCACCTTACACCTTCGAGACTTGATCTTCAGGGTCTCAGGACCCCAAGTAAGTAGGTAAGTCATCTTAATTTCTTTCATCTTGCATTTTGTTTGCTCATATTAGTTTATTTGCATTGCATTTTCAATTTTTTCTCTACTTGCATTATTGCTTTCATCATCATATATGTATATATAGTAAAACAAATTGTCAATTTTTTCTTTTTCTATCTTAGTTGGTTTTGACTCTGACCATATGAGAATGAGGATGAGTAGGCCATCCTGCACTTGAAAGTTTGATGTTTCCTTGTAGGAACAGGTCTACTAGGATATTTTTTGTTTCTCATGCACTCTACAGCGAGCACATGTCCCCAAGTAGGAGACAAATCTTATCCCCATTTTGTGGATAACTAAGGAGATTATGTCTCGAGGCCCTCAACCTGTAGATATGGAGTCCCAAGAGACCACATGACCAACAATATCATTTTTCACAGCTAGAGACTCGCATCGCCACCACAATGACCACTAGTGCATATTGTAAAAAATTTGACATTTTATTTGCAGCGTTATGGACAAAATTGGTCATATTATCGAAAAATAGAGGAAATTTAAAAAACAAAATTCCATATTGCTTGATAACGTCGCTATTGCCACATTGACGTCTCTCTTTCCACGTTGTCGTCTCTCTTGCCACATTGTCGTCGCTCTTGCCACGTTTTCCACAGTCATCTCTCTTACCACGTTTGTGAAGATAGTTGTCGCAATTGTGACATTGTGGAAACTAGGTTTTCCCCCTCCAACGGTCACCTAGTATTTTGACCAAATCAACTTTGATTTTCTCAATGATCATCGAAATTGTGACGTTATAAAATATATAAATATGTTGCATTTTACGGATGTTGCGACAAGTTTTCTAAAATAACGACATTTCAAAAAGGGTTTGTGGGTCTTCTCAGCGAACAAAAAACATGTATTTTTTTCAATATATGTATGTGGGGAAGAATGTCAAAAAACATTAGAGCTAGGAAAATAATTAAAGAGGGTGAAAAGGGTGATGGTAAATGTTATTGACCTTGCAAAAATTGTTGTACTAGACGTCCTGAAAGAGTTTTAATAACAACAACTAAAAAACATTGTAGAAAATATGGGCACATGGACGGGGGATCAAATAAATATCGTCCCATGATATATACATTCATTATATGTTTTAATATTTATTGTATTCTCAAACTTTTATATTGTTTTATACATGCACTAATTTTTCATGATTGTTTGTAATTACAAAGTTAGATTTGCCCCCTAGCTTTATGCACAAAGCACCAAGTAGTAGCAGAAATGATGTTGTAGTACAAGATGAAGAACTTGAAGCAGATAATGAAGATCAAGTTAATGATCCCATGGAAGTAGATGACAATAATAACATAGTTCAAGATGATGAGACAAATCAAATGATTCAAGACTTATTCAGTCATCCAAATGAGGATCATGGGGACAGTAGTGATGGTATTTATGATGAACCTCTGATTGAAAAGGAAAATAAACGACTTTATAAAGGGTCAAGAGAAAATATTCTCTCCATTGCATTGTTCCTGGTGAACTTGAAAGTTACGAATCATTTTTCTAACACTTGTATGACATAGATCCTAAGGTATGTAATATGTTTCTTCACATCTACATAAAGGTTGACTATTCCCCATTTTTGTTAGTGTTAATTAATGTGTAAAATAAAAATGAAATATTTACAATCCCTATTCTTTACATTAACTATTTATTTTTTATGTTTTAGATTGTTAGGTGAATTTATGTTACCCTCGTCAAATATTTTACCTCACACATATTGAGATTTGCATGTTATTATGAAAGACATTGGAATGGAGTATCAAAGTATAGATGCATGTCCTGATGATCATATTATATATTATGGACAACATACATAGAAAACATAATGTATGGTATGTGGTATCAGTAGATATTGAACCGATCAAGTAAAAAAAATGGTCCCTCGAAAGGTTCTCCAACATATTCCCATAATTCCATGTTTGTAGTGATTGTTCATGTGCCAAAGCATAGCACAGTTTATGGATTACCATGCATGAAAGATAATTGAAGATGGAGTTCTTCGAATGCTTGTAGATGGTTATGCATTTACGAAGATCGCTGATAAAATGGCCATAATTTACAGATGAACCTCGTAATGTTAGGCTTCATTGGCAACTGACGGTGGTAATCCACTTGGAGAGCTTCGGTATGTTTACTTAGTCTGGCCTATTTTTGTTATCAACAATAACATTCCTCCTTGGATGTCAATAAAGAGGGAGCACATAATGTTGACAATGTTTATTCTAGGTATTTGTTTACATTAATTTTTCGAATTTAAGTTTTTCATTTTTCTCTTTCTTTGCATAACATCTTTTATTTATTTATTTACGTATATATACATACCATGGTAGTAATTTCATGTAATTTAAAACAATTAGGTAAGTACCAAGTTAAAGATATGAATTGTATATCGATCCTCTTATCAATGAGCTACTAAAGTTATGGGAGGGAATCACTATGTATGACATTTGTAAACCAATTGGGCAGAAGAGATTTCAATGTCGTGAAATACTTTTATGGACAATTCATGATGCCCCGGCACTAACATATTTTTGTGGTATGTAACGTTCCATATTGCACGCTTGAATAGTATATAATTAATTGATTATATCATGCATGTTGTTTAAATAATCATTTCATATATATATTAATAATTCACATTAATCCATCTATTGCATGTCTTCAAACAAAGGGTAAATTTGCATGTCCAGTTTATGGTCCTAAGATGAAATCTCGTCTGTCAAAAAGTTTAGGAAAGGAGGTGTTTGATGAGTATAAACACTTCCTTTCTAAGAACCATAAGTATCTTCCTAAATTAGCAGTGCAAGCTATGCATGCAGCAAATTGCATTTGGGATGTGAACTCGTTCAAAAAAATTGAAAGGGAGCAGTTGTTGGGGAAAGGTACAATGAATAAAGTGAGAGGTAATTAAAATGTATATATTTTTAATAAATATAAATTTCTCGTTTTGTTGTGTATATGATCATACTCATTTAATATTTATTCTTTCATCATTTATTAATATTTACCATGGTTATAACTAATATTTAATATTGGTGAATTGTAATTTTGTGATCGGTCAATTGATCAAGGTTGGGATGCACTACATTTATACATTGCAAACAATCTGGACTGGATGAAGGTATGGATTGATATATGTAAAGAACATCATGGTGGTAGCTTATCATGGAAAGAATTGTCTGAATCGGTTGGAGAAGCTCGTCATAATGGATATTCTGATGTTAAGCAGAGGGAAATAGATTTAGCATATTGTTTGAAAGATGGAAAGGAAAGGAAATTCACCCATTTTATTCAGTTATTTTATATTATATTAATGTGATTGTAGGTGTGTTTTTTTCATATTATACTTTCCAAGTTATATAAATTTGTTTATTATTAATTGACAATGCATATTTTACATGTTTCGCATCAAACAATTGGATGAAACCAGAAAAACTTATGATAGCAGGATAACTGCAGTATTCCAGGTCACTAATGTTTCCTCTATGAGTGACAGACGTCCTCGAGAATATGAAAATAGATACTATGGGTTTTTGAATGATATAATTAAGCGTGACTTTAATTCCTTCAAATTAGTTTTGTTCGATGTCAAATGGTATAGGTTACGAATGCATGAACATGATGAGGAAAGAACCGTTATTAAACATGCCAATGGATTTCCGATGATTAAAACAGCAGCTTTTGAAAAAACAAATGATCGTTATGTTTTTCCAAGTCAACGTGAACAATTCTTTTACTCAAAGGTTCCAGGTAAGAGGGATTAGTCATTTGTTGTTAGATATGATCCAAGAGGAAGGCTAGTAAATTATACTGTAGATGAGGAAGATGATATTGAAGAAAAAGATGGTGTAGAACTAGAGCAGGAAGAATATGGGTCGACAGATGAAGAAGACGAAGAAGATGAACCAGGCATAGGAGACTATGTGCCAGTTCTTGATGATGATATCAATGAAGATATGCTCAAAAATGACATTGATAATGATGATATCATCAATCCTTTCAACAATGTTTATGAACTGGATGTTGACACAGATATTGAGTTGGATGATCAAGAAGAAGATACAGAAGAAGGCTGATAAAAATTTTGCATTGGTCGATGAGGTATGTAACTAGATATTTTAATTTGTATAAATTATTATTCTCTTTAAATAATTTTTAATTGTGTGGGTTAATTACATGTTTTTAAGTTTTATTTCATTTTTGTTCTAGTAGTTTCTATGCATGATTAATATGTTTCTTTTGTTTGTTTTCTATTTTATATATGGGTATTGGGGAATTGAGAGCGATGTGAGGGGGGGAGGGGTCATATGAGCTTCCACCTTCATGTGGTTGGCCTTGTTTAGTGGAGAATAAATTATTCTCGAAACCAAGAGAAGTTCATTCATTCATCTTTATACTCAAATATCACTACAGACCCACTCTATATATCGTCTCACCTCGTTCTCGTTTCGTTTTATTTTTTTGATCGGTCGAATTTTAAAGGAAATAACTATTAAAAGACATTGTACTAGGGCTAGAGTACATGATGGGCAATGGTGACATGTGAATGGGGCCAACGTTGAAATTTTTTCAAAATGTTTTTGTATGACATCATACATACTTGAGTCTTGAAACCCTCCCATACTGTCAAGGCATGTGTCTAGTCTAACCATGTCAAATTTCGATGCATACAGGCACATATTGAAGAAATTTCAACGTTGGCCCCATTCACTGCTCACTATGTGAGGTCAGTGCATGACATTATTGGTGGTTGAATTGGAAGTTCCATGACATTTCAAGAGAGTTCCAACAAAGATTCTACAAATGGAAACAATGACATTTGACAATGATACACCCATTATGAACATTGTTGCAAACATGGACGATCTCAAAGATTATGTGGTCGGGACATCATACATCCTTGAGTCTTGAAACCCTCCCATACCGTCAAGGCATGTGTCTAGTCTAACCATGTCAAATTTCGATGCATACAAGAACATATTGAAGAAATTTCAATGTTGGCCCCATTCACTAGTGCTCACTATGTAGGTTCGGTGCATGACATTTGTGGTGGTTGAATTGGAAGTTCCATGACATTTCAAGAGAGTTCCTGTAAGGTAGCTAGAGAAGTAGTGGGGGGGCCCAGAGGGTCCATAGTGATAATAGTGGAGGTCATTCAATGTAAGGTGGAATAAGTCCACTATATTATTAAATAAGACCCACTATGGTAGTTAGATATAATAAATGGGTAATTAGATATAATAAATGTAAGAGGACTTCTTACAAGGTTCTACTTCTAGAAGATTCCTACTCTAGAATGTTCTTAGGTGATGGTAGCACTATATAAAGGGGTTCAAGCAATGTAATGAGAAATGAAGAGAATTATTTTATTTGGAGTGGTATCTCAATAGGAGGATGCCCCCTCGAAGAGGCAAGTGAACAGGAAAGGATCCCTTCCATAATAGGATCCATTATACGGTGTTTCCCTACCTCAAGGGTTTCTATAATAAAGTTGTGGTTTTCTATATGGTTTCATAGATATTGTGTGGTGATTGTATTCAGATATATTTGGATCTATTGTGATATTTTGTATTCAGGTATTTGGTTCTTAACAAGTGGTATCATAGCACTTTCCTTGGGCAGACATTGTGGGCAAATATTTTTTATTTTTGCAGATTTTTTTTTTTGAGTAGAAAAAAGAGGGCCGCGACATTATCAAATTTTTTGGTATATTTTTATGCAAAATTTGCAGAAAAGGGTTGTATATCTGAGTTCCTCTCATAAAAACACCCAATTTGAAAAAAAAAATAGTCCGAAACGGAGTCCGGGAAGTCAAGATATTGAAGTTTTAAAATCTGTAAATTTTCAGGATTTTTTCCGCAGATGGAGGCGATAATTTTTTTATTTTTGTAGCATCTGGAGGTCGAATTTGCCCAAATAAATTACATATCTGAGTTCCTCTCACAATTTCACCCAATTTCAAAAAACAAATCAGCTAAAACGGAGTCCAGGAAGTGAAGTTATGAGCATTTTAATTTTAACAGTTTTTTAGGGTTTTTCTAGAAAAAGCCGTGATTTTCTGCCGTAACTTATTGGGTGAGTTCATAGGATGCTCAGATGGATATTTCTTCTCAAAACCTGAAATAAATTCTTGAATCATTCAAAGCCCAATTGTTTCACACATTGAATGACAGATTGGATGCATTTGTACATGATCTCACCGACAGCCTCACAAACAGCCTTACAAACGGCCTCAATGATAGTTTTCGAAGTATTCAAGATTCATTGAATAACATGCAGGAGAGATTTTTTATGGAGGGCCTTAGGGATGAATATAATCAAGAAATATATTCTTGGTATGATTTTGAGGCAGATTGTGATGATTGGTATATGGATAGTTGTCATTTCTGGGATGACAACCACTTTCATATTTTATTTGATAACTCTACTCCACCTTTTGTAGAGAACATCAATGTCCCACATCAGGAGCTAGTTACCAGCGTTCAGTCTACATATTCTATAGTGGTATTATTCATTCCAGATTCTACTATGACCCTTTTCCACTATGTGGATGGATCTTCTTATTTGGATCCATATGATAGGTGTCAGTCTTTGGAGCATCATTTGGAGTTGGTTATTGGGTTCCAAAATCTTCCACGGGGAGTTCACATGAGAACTTGGACATGAGACCTGGGCTTACAATGGTGGTTGGACTACTTCAGCATGGTGGATTTCCTTTCTACATGGGACCTTGGTTCTTCAGTCTTCTTCATCATTATGGTCCACAATTATCCATGGGACCCTGGTATATGGTTGTACATCAAGCGTTGAGGACAACACTTTCATAAGGGGGATGGAATGTAAGGTAGATAGAGAAGTAGTGGGGGGGGGCCAAAGGGTCCATAGTGATAATAGTGGAGGTCATTCATTGTAAGGTGGACTAAGTCCACTATATTATTAAATAAGGTCCACTATGGTAGTTAGATATAATAAATGGGTAATTAGATATAATAAATGTAAGAGGACTTCTTAGAAGGTTCTACTTCTAGAAGATTCCTACTCTAGAATGTTCTTAGGTGATGGTAGCACTATATAAAGGGTTTCAAGCAATGTAATGAGAAATGAATAGAAGTATTGTATTTGGAGCGGTAGCTCAATAGGAGAATGCCCCCTCGAAGAGGCAAGTGAACATGAGAGGATCCCTTCCATAATAGGATCCATTGTATGGTGTTGCCCTACCTCAAGGGTTTTCTTCTAATAAAGTGTGGTTTCTTCTATCTTTCTTTGTGGATCTATTGTGTATTCAGTATTTGTGGTGATTATATTTGTAGATCTATTCATGTTCTTAACAGTTCCAACAAAGATTCTACGGATGGAAACAACGACATTTGACAAATAGGAGACGCCCCATTATGAACGTTGTTGCAAACATGGAGGATCTCAAAGATTATGTGTTCGAGACATCAAACATCCTTGAGTCTTGAAACCCTCCCATACTGTCAAGGCATGTGTCTATTCTAACCATGTCAAATTTCGATGCATACAGGCACATGTTGGAGAAATTTCAACATTGGCCCCATTCACTAGTGCTCACTATGTGAGTTCGGTGCATGAAATTTGTGGTGGTTGAATTGGAAGTTCCAGGACATTTCAAGAGAGTTACAACAAAGATTCTATGGATGGAAACAACGACATTTGAAAAATATAAGACGCCCCATTATGAATGTTATTGCAAACATGGAAGATCTCAAAGATTATGTGGCGAGGACATCAGACATATTCCTTGAGTATTGAAACCCTCCCATACCATCAAGGCATGTGTCTATTATAACCATGTTGAATTTCGAAACATGCATGCACAGTTTGAAGAAATTTCAATGTTGGCCCCATTCACTGCTCACTATGCGGGGTCAGTGGAAGAAATTTCACTATGCTCATTCGCCTTCAAGGCAGGCCCCATTCACTATGCTCACTATGAGACATCCATTATATTGAACATTGATGAAAACATGGATGATCTCAAGTATTATGCGGGGACATCAAGCATCCTTAAGTATCGAAACCCTCCCATACCTTCAAGGCAACTATCTAGTTTAACCATGTCAAATTTCGATGCATACGGGCACAGATTGAAAACATTTCAATGTTAGCCCCATTCACTACTCACTGTGCGGGGTCGGTGGAAGAAATTTGTGATGGGTGTATTTGAAGTTCCATGTCAAATTTCAATATAGTTCTGACAACGATTCTATAGAAGGGAATGACGAATGATGACAATGTGAGGTGCAACATGATGAACGTTGACACAAATGTGGACGATCTCAAAGATTATGTGGGGAAATCATACATCCTTGAGTATTGAAACCCTCCCATACTGTCAATCCATGTGTCTATTCTAAATATGTCAAATTTCGACGCATACATGCACAGTTTGAAGAAATTTCAACGTTGTCCCCATTCACTGCTCACTATTCGAGGTCGGTGCGAGATGACATTTGTGGTGGGTGAATGACAACAGTAATAAAAATGATGAGATGATGACATCGTCCTCTAAATAATCTGTGAGTGAAGATGATGAGTTGATGAGATTGGTCTAACCAACATATATCCACTTAGTCGCAATGACACATGTTTGATATCCTCCAACATTTAAGAAATCCCCACATCAATAGGGAGTTTAAAAATTTTCAATAAGTGTGAGTCATTCATGCATTCTCCTACCTCATGGAAATTATCTTTTGATCATTCTCACCATTATTCACATAGCCCCCACACTATATTCCCCTTAGTTACTCAATAATCCAAATTTAGAAATGACCAAAACTAATGCAACAATGATGGAATATCGAACCTTGGAAGATATATAGATGGTTGTAGATAAGCATAGAGGCAAGGAAAATTAGAAAACCTTTAACACCATGCCCATGAAATAGTTTCTTATTAATTATTTAAGATCTAAGGCAATACTCCACTAGGTTTCCCATAAAGCAATCAATGGATTGGACTATTTTTTCCTACATGAGGGCACTGAAAAGGAAGGGGATGCTTGAGGGATTTTTGAGTAGAGAAAGGAAACATTTTCCCTTGTGTTGTGTATGGCATGGAAAATATATTTTCCCTTATACTCAAAGATCACTCATAGATCCACTCTATATATCGTCTCATTGTGTCCTCGTTTAGTTTTAATTTTTTGATCGGTCGAATTTTAAAGGAAACAACTATTAAAAGACAATGTACTAGGGGTAGAGTACATGATAGACAACAGTGACCTGTGAATGGGGCCAATGCTGAAATTTTTTCAAAATGTTTTTGTATGAAATCATACATCCTTGAGTCTTGAAATCCTCCCATACCATCAAGGCATGTGTCTAGTCTAACCATGTCAAATTTTGATGCATACAGGTACATATTGAAGAAATTTCAATGTTGGCCCCATTCATTGTTCACTATGCAGGGTCGGTGCATGACATTTTTTGTGGTTGAATTGGAAGTTCCATGACATTTCAAGAGATTTCCAACAAAGATTCTACAGATGGAAACAACGACATTTGACAATGAGACGCCCATTATGAACGTTGTTGCAAAAATGGACGATCTCAAAGATTATGTGGTTGGGACATCAAACATCCTTGAGTATTGAAACCCTCCCATACCGTAAAGGTATGTTTCTAGTCTAACAATGTCTAATTTCGATGCATACATGCACAGTTTGAATAAATTTCAGTGTTGGCCCCATTCAATGCTCACTATGCGGGGTCGGTGCAAGATGACATTGGTGAGTGAATTGAAGCTTCTGTGACATCAACTCAACTTGGTAATTCAATAATCAAACCCTCCTTAATTATTATGTGGTGACATCAAACATATTTAAGTATCAAAAGCCTCCCATACCTTAACCCCATGCCTTTAGAAAAATTAGAAAACCTTTAACCAAGTATATAGTTAGTGATAGTTGGAAGAAATTAGAGTGGTGTTGTGATGATCCAACTCAATACAAAAGTGTACCTAATTACAACTTGAAAGAATGTTGCCACCAAACTACTCATCCACAAGAGAAAATTGTTGTTGACTTTCTCATCCAATGGAGGAGGGTAAGAAGACATATCCTTGTGATATTGTGCACCCACTGGAAGAGTAGTACCATGCCATATCAAAGATGATCCCCATTATGCCCATTATGAACGTTGTTGCAAACATGGACAATCTCAAAGATTATGTGGTCGGGACATCATACATCCTTGAGTCTTGAAACCCTCCCATACCGTCAAGGCATGTGTCTAGTCTAACCATGTCAAATTTTGATGCATACAGGCACATATTGAAGAAATTTCAACGTTGGACCCATTCACTAGTGCTCACTATGCAAGGTCGGTGCATGACATTTGTGGTGGTTGAATTGGAAGTTCCATGACATTTCAAGAGAGTTCCAACAAATATTCTATGGATGGAAACAACGACATTTGACAAATATGAGACGCCTCATTATGAACACTGTTGCAAACATGGACGATCTCAAAGATTATGTGGTCGAGACGTCAAACATCCTTGAGTCTTGAAACCCTCCCATATCGTCAAGGAATGTGTCTAGTCTAACCATGTCAATTTTTGATGCATACATGAACATATTGAAGAACTTTCAGCGTTGGCCCCATTCACTAGTTCTCACATGGACGATCATGTAATAAATATGACATCTATAACTAAGTATGGGGAAGCTTGACTTCTATATATCTATAATATGGGGAGGGTTTCTTGACTTCTAGACTTTATTGTTTGGGGAAGGTTGTGTTTCTCTTTATGTTCATATTGAAGAGAGGATTAGAGCATTTAGAGTATCCACGACACTCTCGGGATTACTTTTGAAATACAAATAAAGGGGGATAGATGCCTAGCTACATGTATTCTTCTTCATATATTCATGTTGCATTGATATACACAACTGATCTAGAAATATAGTGATAGTATATTTTGTTTTCTTTGCCATTTATTTGACCCTAGTAAGTGGGGAATTATCCCCTATCACAATTACCATTTCAATAATTTGATATCTTCATAAAAAAAACATGTAAAGATTTTACATCTATGTATGTGAAAACTGAGGAAAACTGCATTGAAACCAATCAACCATCCATCACCATTCTAACCATAAACACCATAGAATTCAAAAGGATGTTTCTTAATATAGAAACCCAACAAAAATCATAGAGAAAATTCACTAATATAGGTTGTATCTTGCATAATCAATTTTGGGATATAGGTAGTAATAGTGAAATGGTAGAAAACTATGTGAATGTCAATTGGTGCAGTTAAATAACAAAACCAACAAATTAGTATGTTAATAAGACACTATGGATCAAATAAAAGAGCATGGTTTTTTGATAATTGAAATCATTGGATTGATAGTAGAGAGGGTGATGAAAAATCGAGGTTTATGAAACTAGTCCACTAATTGGAGGAAAAATATACACTCCAAGTCAACAACTACAGTATACTTGTATGCTAATAAAAAACCCTAACAACATGCAATTTTTTTTATAATTGTGCGTGATTATATACCCTTGAATGAAGATAATATTTTAAAGCCTTAACCCCTGAGTAATTACACAGAGGAGGCTTAAATGTAATAAAATTAATGGTTTTTTTCGTATAACTATGGGTGATATAACATATAAGCCCTATTCTAACAAAGTAACAACAATTGGAACCTACAAATAACAATGGGTAATTGTTACCATTAAAATCTCCCTCCAATATTACTTAGACTAAGGACTAAACATAATATAAAATCATTTAACCAGAAACCCAAATTGAAGGCATTGGTTGTGCTCTACATTACTAGAATCAATTATTTTAGATGAAAAAGACTAAATCACTAACCCATTATTTTATAAGTGTGAGCCCTAATAAGACAATGGTTGGAAGACTTGACACCCCCAAATCTCTTCAAAATTATTCTATTTTAGGTTTTTATATTGATGAGAGTATAAACTATGAATAAATCACTCACCTAGTTAATCTAGGTGAAATTGTGACCATTAAACCCTTGAATCAAATATATTGAGGTGAATTTTGAGCTCTACATTTATGAAGCATTTTATAACTCTACATGAACATGACACTCTATTGCAAAGAGTCGCATAAATCTAGGCGAATTTGGCATTCCATTGCAATAAATCCAAGAAATTGTGGCAAATTTCAAGTTCAACGTGAAATATTAATGACAAAACAACAATTCACAACATTATATATTATTTTTCATTGGGATAATGACGTATCTAATATAAATATTTTTTGGCTAAACCATTTAAAACATTATAAAGATAAATATTCATCCCTTCAACATTTGAGTATGCATTATTTCTCCCATGAGAAAAATTTCACCCCTAATTTTTTTACTAATAAAGAGGGAGACTTTTTCACCTTAACATTTATTTTGTTTGTAGAGTAGAGTTGTACATTTTTAAAAGTAGCAAGTATAAATGTGTATACATCTAGTGAATTGCTACTTGTATGAGAAAACCGTATAGCTAATGATCTAATCTGTAGTTGGTAGAAAGGTCATGAAAATGATTAGTTGTGTTGTAGAGTTCCATCATATGAAGAGGAATTGGAAGGGAGAATTCCTTAAGTCTTCTCTTGATTTTATGTTTATAACTCTCTGGGTTCTATTGTAGATAACTAAGGCATAGGAATGTTGGAAAATGCAAGAGAATAAACCAGTTGGAATGCATATGTACTAGTGGGCATATTGAGAGTTAATATCTAGTAGAGTGCATATAGATATGCTTGAGCATATATGGTATTGCATCTTGATTAAAAGTGGTTTGTTGTTACATATGCAATGAGGATGGTGTGATGATTAAATCTGGTTGATATGATTACATAACTAGGAATGGTTGAGGACATGGTTGAAGATTTTGATGATGAAACTACCTATGATAGTCAACCTCATCAGAAAGAATAAGGACAAGAGGACGCTTGTCAATAGTTTGGATAAGGGATCATGTGATTTTACATAAGTCACTATTGGATTAGGTAACATCAAATATGTTGATGGAAATCTTATAGGTATGAAATTGGTCATGCCAATGTTGCATGAGCATTGAAAAAGAAATTGGATAACAATTCCTTCAACCATGCTTTGGTATCATAAGTTGATATGTTTATGATGTTTGAATGCATTTATATGAATGATACCCAGGTGGGGTATGGTAAAGGTAAGAAATATTGGACATATAAAGAATGTTCAAAATCTAGAATTTGCGTTGATATGAAGAATGTCATGTCATTTCATGTTGGTTATGAGGTAATCACCAAGGAAAATTAGGACTTATGATCATGTTGTGAAAGTGAATGGTATATAAGATAACCACGTGTGAGGCTATAGTGTTGTTGGATTTAAGAAGGATATAGTTATAAACAAGTATCCAATGGTATCCCCACTTGTATTAGTGTCCTAGACTATAACCTTCTTGCCAACATTGAAGAGCATTGAAAAACATACTCCTAGTGTTGATTTTTGGATAAAAATGAAGGTGTATAGATGGTCAAAAAAACATTGGGGATGTGGCTAGATGATGTGTTTAGGTATAGACTAATCGAACCAACTCATAATGGTGGATTTCTTGGCATGATAATGTTCTATTCTATGTAATGTAAGGATGCATCACATGAAAAACAAATTAATTAATTAATAGTGATAATAATAAAAAAAAAATAATGACAATAATGTCAATAAACTTAGTGGGAGGGAGGTACCTCGCAAAAGTAAACAAAAAAAACAACCAATAAGCAACAACAATAATATAGTTTGAATGTGCAATTTGTGGTTATTCATGCGTGCTTGGTGGAACATATGTTGGATTGCAATGTGTGAATGCATGAGTGTGCTATATTTCATTGTAGTTAATATGTTAACAACTGAAATTGATTGAAATAATGGTATTTCCATAATTTTGAGATCATCCATGGATTCTTGTGGATGTGACAGTGAAAACTCACACCCATTCAATAGACAATAAAACAAGGAAAACAATAAAACAAATACATAAAAACTAAAATGAAATTTCAAGTAAAACGTGCCCTTCATGAGACGTATTGAAAGAAGTAAAACAAAATTTCAATGTTGAACTCGCGCCCTTCATGAGACGTATTGAACTCGCGCCCATGAGACGTAGCAGAGTAAAATCCAATGCCGAGAAGCCATAGTAGAGGAGACTAGGGAATGTTGCAATTCATGAGCTGGAGGGAATGTCGGAGAAGGAAGGAGACATGGAACTGGGCGAGAGAGATCACAAGCAGGGTTAGAGAGAGCTCGCGGAGGGAATCAGGAAAGAGAGCTTGCAAAGGGAACCATCTAGGAGAGAGATCTTGTGGAGGGAATCAGATGGGAGAGAGAGCTTGAGGCAAATGTTAGGAAGGACACATAGCTCGCGGAGGGCACCAGGAGAGAGAGCTTGAGGGAAACATAGGGTGAAGAGAATGGTAATTTATTGAATTTCCTTCTCTTTATTCTCATTTTTTATAGCATTTCCATGTAGTCTCATGGATACCAAGAAGAAACCCTACCCATGCTTCACAATATTATCCCTAATTTTAAGTGAATAACTACCTAAAAAAGGATGACAATAAAAAATTGGATGAAAATTTTAGGCTAGACTGAGGGCCTAATTCTTCTTATGCTCTATTTTCATTACCTATGCCTAGCCAACAAGAGCACAAGAAAACCTAATTTTATAGTAGAACCTTTAAAAATTTGGTAATGGGGTAGATTAATCCCCCTTTCATTAGAATCTAAGGATTGGTCCATAACCTAAAGTGAATTTCCTGCTACATTAATCCATCAATTACACCTACTCTTGATAAAATATACAAATATAACCATTCCTTCAATGGCCAAGTTCCACCTAGGTGGTTCCTCCTATCCTCCCAATACCTCCCTTCATTCCATGGTAAGAATGCATGACTAACAACTAAGTAGGAATTAACTCAAATATGATGTCTGGAAGGTTTTCTAGCTCCGAGGTTTATGGACACAACTTTCATTTCTATTTAAGAATGTCAAACATAAATATCTCAATTACTCGAAGCATGTGATTGCACCAAGACTAACGTGACTACAAAAAATTGTGTACAATATTTTGCACTCTGCTACAACTATAAAACTACGGTGGAGGATAGTTCACATCATTCATTGACACTCGATTATCCTGATTTAGATTTTGGCCCTACTTTTTTCTCCCCCCTAAGTATACTATGAACATATTCTCTTAAAATCTCTAATTAGAAGGTGCAAATAGTTTATGGAATTCCTCGATACAATGAGTGTTTACCCTGGAAAATTCACAATATACTACTATTGTAGTATTATTGTACTTACATAATAGAAAGAAAATATGCAGGTCATGCCCCAAGTTCCTACATATCTCACAAAGTATTGCATCTAATATACCTAGTATACTTCCCAAGAGCAGGTTAGTTACTACATGTGAAGCAAAATCCCCAATTGGAAATATGATAAAATCCAAGCTTTTCAACAAACTATGCCAAGGGGAGAGGACCAATGCAATGTTAAGCCAACCCCATGCATATAAATTCCAAGAGAGAATGGTATAGAATAGTTAGAAGGACTAGGGTGGCTAACTAAGTGAATTGTGTTGTGTTTCATCCATCAAATGACCAAGTTCCCCATGGTAATTGCTCTTTAGGAGACCCAAATGAGTGGAAATGAGTTTCCACCCATAGGTTCAACGACCAAAGCCAAGTTCACCAAAGCCAACAACACAATAAAAATAAGTTCAAGAGAGAACCCATATCATTGATGGCGGTACAACATTGGAAGGGATAAGACAAAGGATCAACATAGAGGAGGAAGGTTTCTCTCATGAATGACACAAATTCCCAAGGAATGTGATTGCATTTCAAGTCAGTTTGAGAGGGGTGGAGATACAATGCCCAACTATAACCCATCATGGGATGTAATTTCCCATTGAGACATCATGGGTGTGAATTAACTTGGCACGTAGTTGGGTTTCACGAATGTAAATTAATTTCGAGTGTAGTTTCACTTTCTCCCTAATTTTGAGGCAACCTATGAGGTAAGAGTGGGTATAAGGGGAATCTAGAGGTACTTCACCCAATGCTTGTGTCAAAGGGAGTGACATGATGGTTTTTTATGTTGACCTAGGTTCAAGAGGAGGAGTAATTTCGGTAGGTTGAGGAAGGATATCTTGTCTTAAAGAAGTATTGAGTTGAGATGCATCATCTTGTTTAGGAGAAGTGTCCTGCCAAGTCGTAGTAAATTGGACCAAGGGAGATCATGAGCCTTGTTGCGAAGAAGAAGAGTTCTTCTGTCGAAGGACCAATTATCCTATCTTTTAAGGACATGACTAATTAAAAACCGGGAAGGGTCATTCTTTGCCATATAATATATATCTAATAATAAATAAACATCATCCACGTGAAATAGACATAGAATCTCAATTTTAAATACTATTAAATAGACGTGAAATTGATCTATTTGAAATATACATGAAATTGATAAACTTTAAATAGACGTGAAATTGATCTATTTAAAATAGATCAATTGTGACCTTGGCAATGTCCTCTATTCACTCTTCAACTTCTTCCTCATCATTGGGTGTATATTTCTTAGGGAAAGTTTACCTAAGGTGACCATACATATGAAGGATGGAGAACCAAAAATGAATCTTAACATTGTCTATCTCGTAATAAAGAACAATTCCCCACCTGGATATCAATTCCTTCAAGCAATCCATCTCCCAAATTCATTTCCACAAAAATATTATCCATCGAGGTCTTGTCTAGGAAGCATGTTTTATCATCAATATCCAACATCGATCAAACTAGGAGGTCATCCATCAAACTATGTGACACATGCCTCCAAATGTGCAAACAAGTTGACCACTCCAATATTTGTGACATGTCATGGCATGAGAGGTCCATGTGCATGAATAATATCCCCAAACTGCCTATGACATTCTGACCAATGCCTTGAGAGTTGTAAGATTGCATCGAGAGTTGTGAACGAACTTAGGAGTTGTGAAGATACCTTGGGAGTTGTGAAAATTACAAATATCATAATGAAGCCCATGCAATGTCTGCTTAGCCACAATGTCCATTGATCACCGTTAATCCAACCAATATGTAATCTTGGCCTTTGAATAATGTCTTGTCCCATTTGTCCTTTTAGGATGGAGTGAGTCAAGGTAATTAAAAAAATTGTCCTTTTTTGGATGGAGTGAGTCAAGGTAATGGACAACAACAACAACATTACTTATCCCATTGTCAATAACTCGCACCCATGCCTTAGCCTTTACAATTTTGTAGCCATCGATGGGTTACGAATCAATAACAACTCTCGTATTTGTTACTTGACAATGTACTTTACTCTCAATTGCTCGCTCCCTTTTGACATGTATAGGCCACATTTACCTTTCCACCATTTATTCTCCTTGGGTTGAGGAATCACATCCTCCAACTTAGCCACCTCGATTCCCTCTTCCCTAGTCATGACCTTCATTTGTATTATCAGTGTTATTAGGGTCCACTTAAGTGTTCAACATAGGCATTGTTGTATAGTATTGGCATATTCATGTATTTGAAATAATATTCATATTCCCAACGAGGGTAGTCTTTTTGGTGAGTTAAAGTTGTAATAGAGAATAATAAAATTGTGAAAGAGTAACGATATGGTAATCATTTTGAGTTTGTTTTGGTACTAATAGGATACTAGTAATGAACTAGTGTTACATATTGATTGACTGACTATTTATGTCATTAATGGTTTAATAGGACATACAAGAAAATAGGTATTTGTCACATCTATCTTCATTAAGTGAGGGAAGTTCAGGTAGACTAGAGGAAAGTGAGACATCTAGTAGGTCTAACATACGGAGATCAACTAGAGGTGAGAAGATCAGAAGAAAATTCCATAGACGCATGTAATTTTTTCTTGCGAAAGGGGGATGATGTTCTTATGATCATGAGAGCATAGATGACATCGAGGTTCCCTTGAGGTACAAACATATAATGAAACAATGGGTACCCAAGGATCTTGCTGAAATAAACAATGATTTTTGTGTAAACGAAAGGATATGTCGGATTGCTCCATTGTCATTACATGGTTTGGGGCTATTTTCCATGGATGGCATAAAAGTTTGTTACAACGGATTAACTGAATTGATGGAGTACGTCAGACCTTGTTATGTTTACAAAGATTGGATACGAATAGTCCAATATACAAAAAGTATGCAAAGATATGGCTTGGATGCAAATTATATACAACTAAAAGGCAATTATCAAAATAAAAGAGAAAATATCTACATTGACAGAAGGCCAAAAGCAACATGGAATATTGCAGGGTTTATAAACAATACATGAACTGGGAACACAAATAAGCGACCCAATTGTGTATTTGAGAGGCGTGAAGGAAACCGTGTATTCGTATGCGCAATAAAATCAATAGTTGCAAGGAAAGAGATATTGATTGATCACAATTTAAATCGAATAGATATAGATGTTGTTATTATGGGGGCGGTATGTATACTAATTTACCCAACCTGTAAGCAATGACTCTCATATTTTATGATTTTCATTATGTTCTTTACATTGTTAATCCATTTGGAGAGCTTATGTCTGTTTGGTACTCAGTGTGTCATATTTTTGTTATCAACA
Organism: Picea engelmannii; assembly: GCA_009831015.1. Classification (NCBI taxonomy): domain Eukaryota; kingdom Viridiplantae; phylum Streptophyta; class Pinopsida; order Pinales; family Pinaceae; genus Picea; species Picea engelmannii. Next base: position 230,198 of record ML808684.1, on the reverse strand, counting down.
TTTAAATTTCTCATACATTTGAATTTCTTATAAATTTGAATTTATTTCTCATGATAATGATCACGGTTCTAATTTTAATGTAGTGTGGCAGGATGATCATGGTAAATCAAAAGCAGCCTCAGAACAAGTAAATGAACAACAATTTTTGAATTGCATTTAATGTGCATTTTATTTCTATGGCGATCAATTATTTTATTTGTTTACATAACTGAATTATCATTTATTTTGTCGAATATGTAGTCGGCGGGACATGATGTTGAAGATGATTCTCTCAGCGAAAGGGATTTGTATGAATTCCCTGACCCTGTGGTTTTAATAAGGAAAAAGATCAATAAAGAAAACAATGAACTAGCTCACTTGTTAGATATTCTAGATCAAACTCCCGAGGTTGAAGAAAGGACCAGAGAATTTATGACAAGGATTAACACATATAAGGTAATAACCATAATTTCAAGTGGTTTTATTTTTATGTCATAAGATCAATTATGAAAGCTTGATTTTTAACTTTTACATTATCTAAACGAAAAAATGTTTTCTTTCTTATATAGATATTTTAGGATCCTACTAACACCAACATGCATGGTATCCGTAGTAGTGGCACTGCATAGATGCCATAGGGTCCCAACACAAGCCCTCGTATATCTTTCAGGACGTAGCTATTCATATCTCCACCTTCCACACCATTAGGTGGGAGCCACGACACGCCCATCGAGGAAGCGACCACACAAGTAGGCTCTGGAGGTGGTGACGAAGATGAGGCCAATGATTTAACAAACTATATGGTTGTTTTTACTAAATCAAGACGTGTGACCAACACAGGGACCCTTAAGGGCATATTTATGGTCAACAAGGAAGGGCTTCCATTAAAGCAGGTTAAATTCTCAGGTAATTTTTAAAATTTTATTTTTTTCATGTTCTCTATGTAGACAAATATAAATCATCTAAATTATTATTTTTAAATCAATAATCATATAATCATTTTGCGTGTAGGGAACAACGATTTTTACAGGTCCTTGGAGAATAAGGATTTGCTAATTTTTGGGCTCACCATACGAGAGAGGTGGAATTCCCAGAATTCCAACCCCAAAAAAGAATTGATGGATTATCTAGAAAGCCTTTTTGGTGTAGATACTTTTAATAAGACATTGGCCACCGCCGCACCTGGACAATATTTAAAATATACGCAAGAAACATATAGGAAACACTTGAAACAAAATAATAGGTACGATCATCCTCTGATGATTCCAGAGAGGGAGTGGAGGGCCCTCATTGAGGACGCAAAAATGAAGAAATTGACAAATGAAGGAAAAACACCCTCTGGTCCCAGAAGGTAAATTACAATTTCAATTGAATACCTTAAAAAAAAATTAGATGTAAATAAAATTGTGGTATATATTAACATACTTGAAACTTTTGATGATAGGTTGACTGGCACATAAAATGCCACAAAAGAAAGTCTTGTCAAATGTGGACAACACATGCTAGGTCGGGGCAGCTACTTGAAGTTGCAATCACGAATTGTAAGTAACTAAATATCTTATTTGTATCGCCTTAAAACTTTTAGGTAATTCCAGTGAATAACATAAAAAATACATTCTCTTATGCAATGCAGGGTGACGAGTTTGGTACTGAAACCACAGAGGAAGAACTCAATCTTGGTTACAACTATGGCTATAAAGCGGTAGTTGAACACTGAAAAAGATTGGTGCAGATACCAAGAACTAATTTGCATGATAAGGTAAATAAAATTCAATCCACATTAACCTTTATTATTAAAAGAATACAATCATGTTGGATATTATTAATATTTACAACTTTGTTTTAATCAAGAGAGCAACACTGTCAACGAACGCGTTGATAGAAGCTTGCAACCATAAGACGGTTTCGATCCCATTCAGTCCCAATTTTCCATGGGGGTGCAGCCCCATGATGGTTCTATGACCGAGCTGGCACATGACAATAATATGGTTGTATTTTAATCATATACTTAGTAATTTCGTAGATATACATTTTGTACTTCTACTTTTTTTACTTATACATTTATGATTGTCCTTATAAATTTTGTGGTCTCAATGGAAGATAATCTTGTACTTGAGGCTCATACAATTGAAGAGGAGCACGTGGGGGAAACTATTCCAACAGTGTCTACTAGTGCACTAGGTAAATAATGACATTGCATGTGTTTTTTTTAATATTTTTGAACTAGTTCAATGATATTTAAAAACCGACCATTTAAATTTTGTATTTTTTTTCTTTTGTAGGTGATTCCTCATCAGAGTGACCTCCATTACACTGTGAGTACCCCACAACTAGGCATGCTCTGCATGATAGGATGCAATCACAATTAGATTTTGAAGAGCACCCAGAGAACGAAGACGTAGATATTGATGAAATGATTAAGAACTATAGAGCTAAGAAGAAAAGGTTGGATAAAAGTACTAAATGATGATGTACATGAATGTTTTAATAATTATTTAATATAAAATCTGTTTTCACCATATTCCACTCACTCCAAATGGATCAAGGAAACATTTTATTTCATTGTAAACAGTTGTGAATATTGGTATGTATATATGTTTGTTTTTGTTGTAAATATTTCAATACATTTATATGTTGGGTATTGGGGAATTGAGAGTGATGTGAGGGGGGGTGAGAGGGGTCATAAGAGATTTCTCCTTCACGTGGTTGGCCCTTTTCAATAGAGAATAGTTTATTGGAGACGTTTAATCTTGGAGCAAACCTCCCTCGATCCAACATAGAAACAACAAAGTCAATGTTGACTTCGTTATTGCTACTTCAAATCAAGGGAGGCAGTTTGATCAAATATTAGATGCTTGGCTCCAATAAACTATTCTTGAAACCAAGAGGATCTCATTCAGGTATGTTTTGAAACTCTCATAAAAATGCATCTTAGAGTAAATAATGCACTACAAAAATTACTTGTATTGATTTTTTAGATATTTAGGGAGGTTGAATGATTTTGGCAGGTACTTTAAGATCTTCCTTCATTGATTGAGAGAAGGTTAAGACTAAAAGAGGGCTATACAGCTGAAGAGAAACACGTGGGGCCAACCATTCCAACTGTATTGTCGACTAGTTCATCAAATCAAGTGTGATTTCTCCTTTCATCATATCATTTTATATAGCCATCAATTCTAGTTGTTTTAATTTAGATATGTTTATTTCTTTTATCATATATGTTGATCTTGTGAATAGAAAAATAAAAAGGCATTATTTGTTTCTATTTTTCCCTAATTCTAATTACAATTTTCCTATGACTTTGACAAAGGGCACACTACTCTAGGAAGTCTCCTCACACCTTCTTGTGACCATTCTTCTTTCTACTCTTAGCCTATACCAAAAATCACTAAACAACACAATGACTGGAATCATACTAAGCTTTCTATTACTAATCTCTTGTTATGGAAACTACGTGATATGGCACTCAAAGCATAACTCGTATCTACAGGTTATCGAACTCACTATGAAGCTTCTGTATGATTAGAGTGGTATCATTCTTAGGAAGATACAGTATGAAGATTAAGACTAACTGAATTATTACCTGTATTATACAAATCTTATTGAGGCAATGACATCAATGAATATGGGAAAGGTGATTGCCTTGTTTCTCTAATAAGTTGCCATTACATGTTACTAGTCATATTGCTTTCCCATATTCATGCCTATTAAATAGTAAACCTACTACTGGAACCAGTGTAATTTGGCAGTAGAGGTTATACAACCATTGCATGAATGATTTCCATTTAATTGATACTCATATGATCTAATAGCATGGACTATTATTACCTGTATAACCTTATTTACTCCTATTATGTGATGTATGTACCCAATGAGTTCAATGAATATGGAATAAAGGGGCATCTGTTTTATTTCTACATTTGTTTTATATTATTGCTATGTGATCCTCTTTTTTCTAACAAGAAACACCAAACCATAAAGGTAAGAAATAAGCTCATTAAGAGATAAGGGATAAGTGGTGAATAAAAAGGACCTAGTAGTGCAGGTCACCATTACACGAGGGGTTGGTCACTAGGCAAATAAGTACTCCCAAAACTACCTATGTATGAACATGTGCAATGTTACTAAGGTCTAGTGAAGCTTAGTTACATATATAAGTTCCCCACAAATGATTTAATAATGATCATCATTACATGGGGAGGTAAAACATGGTGTTTCAGTACTTTTTCAAAGTCATGATGCACCTCAAGAATGAAGAAATCTTAAACATGGCATTCTTCTTGTAGTGTGATGATTGAGGAAAACAAAGGTAGAGGGTAAGTGAGCACTATAATGTGAATTCACCTACAGGAACACTGAAACAATTAATTTCCAAATCCTAAAAAACGGAGCATGAAATGAATTATGTTTCAACAATTGAGATAGATTTGGCATAAGAAAAACATGGGATGAAGATAATTTACATAGAATACCAATACCAATACCATACCAACACCATACCATACCAATACCATACCATTGAATACCAATAACAATACCAAAACCAATACCATAGCAATACCATACAATTGCATACCAATACCAATACCATTTCATACCACTCAATGGAAATGGTATGCATTGACAATGATATCCATACCAATACCATTGCCAATACCATACCATGCCATACCAATAACATTGCCAATACCAATACCAATACCATACCATTGCATACCACAATGGTATGCATACCAATACCATACCATACCAATAACAATCCCATACCAATACCAATACCATAGCCAAACACGCTCGACAGAGTGTTCTTGAAAATCGACCTCATTTTCAGAAATTACACTATGCTTCATTGACCAAAACCCTAGTTCCGAAGATACTCCAACAAATGGTTTTTCGGTCGACAGAATGATAGCGTAGGGGCCCCACTATCTAAAACTCAACTCTCTTAATCCAATGCAACTGACGGTTCATGCATCTGAGTCTCGGTTTGACTTTTATCTCGAGTTGCAACTCACCTCCTCAAGCCATTTAGGGACATGTGGTCAATTTTATCTGGGGGCATAACATCCAAACCGAGTAGTATAACAGACTTTCGTAACCTCCCGCAAGTTTATTTGGCCAAGGCCCACATGACTACACTAGCAAAAAACACCCGACACAGTATTCTTTAAAATCAACCTCCTCTTCAAAAATTGCACTATGCCTCATTGACCAAAATCCTAGTGTTGGAGATACTCCAACAAATTATTTTTTTCTCGATGGAATAATAGTGTAGGAGCCCCAATAGCTGAAAATTGGTGCTCCAGATCCAATGCAACTGACTGTTCATGCATCTGAGTCATGGTTTAAGTTTTATCGATAGTTGCAACTCGCCTCCTCAAGTCATTCAAGGACATGTGGCCAATTTGGTCTGAGGGCATAAAATCCAAACTGAGCAGCATAATGGTTGTTCCATAAGCTCCCGCGTGTATGTTTATCCAATGCCCATGCGACTACACTAGCAAAAAATGCCCGATAGAGTGTTCTTGAAAATCGAGCTCATCTTAAAAAATTGCACTATGCCTCATTGACCAAAACCCTAGTGATGGAGATACTCAAACAAATGGTTTTTTGGTCGACAGAATGATAGCTTAGGGGAGCCACTAGCTAAAACTCAATGCTCTTAATCCAATGCAATTGACGGTACGTGCATATGATTCTTATCGTGAGTTGCAACTCGCCTCCTCAAGACATTTAGGGACATGTGGTCAATTTGGTCCGGGGGCATAAAATTCAAACCGAGTAGCATAACAGAATTTCATTATCTCCCGCAAGTCTATTTTGTCAAGGCCCACGTGACTACACTAGACAAAAAGACCTAACAAAATGTTCTTTAAAATCGACCTCCTCTTTAGAAATTGCACTATGCCTTATTGACCAAAATCCTAGTCTTGGAGATACTCCAATAAATTGTTTTCCGGTCGATGGAATGATAGCGTAGGAGCTCCAATAGTTGAAAAATGGTGCACTAGATCCAATGCAATTGACGGTTCGTGCATCCGAGTCCCTTTTTGAGTTTTATCAATAGTTGCAACTCACCTCCTCAAGCCATTCAAGGACATGAAGCCATTCAAGGACATGTGGCCAATTTGGTTTGAGGGCATAAAATCTAAACCAAGAAGAATAATGTTGTTTTGTAAGCTCCGACATGTATTTTTGGCCAAGGCCCATGTGACTACACTAGAAAAAAACATTCGACAGAGTTTTCTTGAAAATCAAGCTCATCTTCAGAAATTGCACTATGCCTCATTGACCAAAACCCTAGTGCCAGTGATACTCCAAAAAATGGTTTTTCGATGGACGAAATGATAGCGTAGGGGATCCACTAGATGAAACTCAGTGCTCTTAATCAAATGCAACTAATGGTTCATGCATATGAGTCTTGGTTTGATTTTTATCGCTAGTTGCAACTCACCTCCTCAAGCCTTTTAGGGACATGTGGAAAATTTGAAAATCCATTTGTTAGAGTATCTCCGGCAATTGTGTTGACGAAACCTTCAGAAGAGGACCAAGAGGCCAATTATATCAAGTTATACAAGGAGATAGAGATAATGTTGAGCCCAACCCACAATGAGAATTGTTGCATGGATCACCATTGTCGATACACCAAAACTAAGACACTAAAATATAAAAGTGGTAGATAGAAAATAAAAATAAAAATCTTTTATTCCCAATCCTCTTCCCACCAACCCCTCTCTTCCCTCTCCTCCTCTCAAGATCCATAAATTAACTCGTGTTGAAATGGAAAAATGTTAATGTAAATGTATCTACTACATTTTTGATGAAAAATATTTTCTTGGGCACAAATGGAAGGAATAGAAAATATTTATGGCCACTTCCAAGGATATTTCAGAAGATGATAGTGATGTTATCCCTCAAGAACATTTTCCTCAACTAGTTGATGACACTTCCCTCTGATCAACCAGATGTGGAACCCCAAATCTCCCTACATTCCTTGACTGGTATTTCTACTCTTTGAACCCTTAAATTAATTAGCTACATCAAGCATTGTAAAGTCATTATCCCAATTGAAAGCAGGGTTTTGTGACACTTTCCAAGGAATCATAGTAGGCTCTCCAAATATCAACAACTTACACTGCATGGGAAAACTCCTTAAAAATGGAAATTTGGGTATTGTTTCCCAGTTCCATGGAATTCAAGCCTTTGAGACCCCTTCCCAACCCATCCCTCCTAACATGTAGTTAGTCTTATCCAGACACCAATCATTCTTTGAAACCCCCCAAGGAATAACACCCTCTCGTGTTGCACATGATAATTTTATTCCACTCATACCTAGTATTCCCCCACCCAATTTCCACCCTTATCACCACCCATTTTCTCAAAAAATGAAATTAAAAAGATTATTCAAGAATTGCTAGTTGTAGGTGTTATTCGCCCTAGTACCGGTCCTTATTCATCACTAGTTGTCATGGTACTAAAAAAACAAGGCACTTGGAATATGTGTCTTTACTTTCACCCTCTCAACAAGATAATTTTCAAGGATAAATTTCCCATTCCAGTCATTCATGATCTTTTGGACGAACTTAAAGGTGCTCAATTTTTTACCAAACTTTATCTCCATCCTGGTTGTCACCAAATTCGTATGAAGGAAGTTGATATTCCTAAAATTTATTTTTTCACTCATGAATGCCATTATGAGTCCTTGGTGATTCCCTTTGTCCTTTGCAATGCATTGTCCACCTTACAAAGTCTCATGAACCAGATCTTTAAACCCTTTGTACATCATTTTATCCTTGTATTTTTTTATGACATATTAATCTACAATAAAACTTGGTAATCCCATGTTACCCATGTGGATTAGGTCTTACAACTACTTTATCATCATCAATTATTTATCAAAAGGTCCAAATGTACCTTTGGTGTATTAGAAGTGGAATATTTGGGCCATATTGTTAGTAAGGATGGTGTATGAGTGAACCCAAAAAAATATTGAAGCAGTGAAGGATTGGGCACATCTTAATATTCTTAAATGTTTACGAGGTTTCCTTGGTCTAATAGGGTATTATAAAAATTTTGTCAAGAACTATGGAAAAATTGTTGTTCCTCTCACTTCCTTACTTAAGAAAAAAAAATTGGTTGGATTGAAGAAATAGATCAAGCCTTCCAGGATTTGAAGGATGTTATGTGTACAACCCCAGTACTTGATCTTCCTAACTTCATGAAGACTTTTTTTTTTGAATGAGATTCCTCGGGAAAAGGCATAGGCACAATTCTCATGCAAGAAGGAAGACCGTTGGCCTTTACCAACAAATAAATTTATGAGTGACTATTGGAAAAATATGTTTTTTTAGTGAGGTTTAGAGAAGAAAGATAAGTAATGTGATTAGTTCTAACTTTAGCATCCTTTTTAGTGTATTTTGTTTTCATTGAGTGACATTTCTTGCGCTGAAGTTGACACAAAACACCATTTTGTATTTAGGACCATATTTTGCTTCCTTTTTGGAGATTTAGTGCCAATTTTAGTGTCAAAGTGTAATTTGCATAATTTTAGAAACAAATTCAATGCCCAAATTAGCTTCCCTAAGGTGTGTGCATCAGAAATTGCATTGGATTTTAGAGGGCATGTCATAATGGAAATAGTTGTAGTGCTAAATTTAGCATTGGCATTGTATTTTTCAACATGTTTGGCAAACATATATAGGGTATATGATTCCAACTGATAACATAAATTGGATCTATTTTTGAACAATTTCTTTATATTTGTGCGACAATTTATATGGTCGATTCTTTATGGTTTTTTCTCCTGGTATTAGACATATTTTCATTTCACCAATTTCTTTAACCAACCCTTTCAAATCCTTATAGTCCCTGGAAAAGACGTATCGATATTCCTTTAGAAGGTCGAATATCCTCATGGTTTGATTCTTAGTCCAGTAGTCATCAATGCGAGCCATTTTTGGTCAGCCATCATTTGATATGTCGACTTCTTTGAAGTTTATTTCTACATCCATCCATTTTGGTGCCTTAGATTCATCTAATTTACACTCTTCTTGATGGACTTCGTTGTAATTAGGTGAGAATTTGATTTGTTCTAAGGATTCATGGTTATCATGCTTTAACAACTTCAATACATATTTTATTTGTGTGTCTATCTCTCGGTGGTCCTTTCTCCATATGGATATTTTTCTAAGAAAACTTTCATTTTCCATGTCAATTCGACATGCGATATGAATCCTTTAATTATGGCATGCTATGAAATTACAAGTCGAGGTCGACCCTATGTCAACATGTTCTTTCCCTTTTGTCTATTTTATTTTGGTGCCTTGTTGTTTAATGCAATCTCTTATTTCTTTGATTGCATCAGTCAAGTTGGTTTCTACAGAGTTAAAAGCAAAATCTTTGATGAAGTTTTCTCTGAGGTACTTCTAGGTGAAGGTTTCTCTATGTGCTTCTTCTATTTTATACCATTTATAAGGGAGATCATCCAATGTATTAAAAAACAAGTGAGGCCAAACCTTTTTTCCTTGTACCAAGTTTTTCTCCATTCTCTCTCAAAGTCTTTGACATGGGTGAGAGGATCAAATCCTAGTTTAAAGTTGGCAATATTTGTTGTGGTTGATAACTTCTTCCCCCTGAAATGTTTGGTGAAGTATTTAGTCATGACAATCCATGTCTATAGTGGGGATGCATGTGCATCCCACCATCTCATAACTTATCTTGCAAATGACTGCATCAAGCTCTATAATTGACTATGCTTTCCCACTATCTTAGATACCTCATCGACATGCATCGATGGGGATTCTCTTTCCTTGAATCATAATGCTTTGGTTGAGGTTGACTTAAATTTGGTGGGTATTAGAGTCAGATTATGTTTCTTTTTTTTCTCATATATAGAAGGTACCACATGAACTAAGAAGAGTGATTGAAACTTAGCTCGAGGGATGGCTTTGATTGACCAACATTATTTGGCTTTTGATTCGTAGTTTTCTATCTACCACTTTTACATTTTAGTGTCTTAGTTTTGGTGTATTGGCAATGTTGATCCATGCAACAATTCTCCTTGTGGGTTGGGTTCAACATTATCTCGATCTCCTTGTATGACTCGATATAATTGACCTCTTGGTCCTCTTCCCAAGGCTTCGTCGACGCAATTTTCAGAGATACTCCAACAAATGGTTTTTAGGTCGATGAAATGATAGCTTAGGGGCCACAATTCAACTGACGGTTCACGCATCTGAGTCCTGGTTTGAGTTTTATTGCGAGTTGCAAAACGCCTCCTCAATCCATTTAAGGACATGTGGTCAATTTGATCCGGTGGCATAAAATCCAAACCGAGTAGCATAACAGACTTCCATAAGCTCCCGCAAGTCTATTTGGACAAGGCCCACGTGACTACACTAGCTAAAAACACCCGACACAGTGTTCTTTAAAATCGACCTCCTCTTCAGAAATTGCACTATGCCTCATTAACCAAAATCCTAGTGTTGGAGATACTCCAACAAATTGTTTTTTGGTCAATGAAATGATAACGTAGGAGCCCCAATAGCTAAAACCTACTACTCTGGATCCAATGCAACTGACATTTCGTGCATTTGAGTATTGGTTTGAGTTTTAGCGATAGTTGCAACTTGCTTCCTCAAGCCATTAAAGGACATGTGGCCAATTTGGTCTAAGGGCATAAAATCCAAACCGAGCAGCATAATGTTGTTCTGTAAGCTCCCGTATGTATGTTTGGCCAAGGCCAATGTGACTACACTAGAAAAAAACACTCAACAAAGTGTTCTTGAAAATCGATCTCATCTCCAGAAATTGGACTATGCCTCATTGACCAAAACCCTAGTGCCAAAGATACTCCAAAAAATGGTTTTTCGGTCGACGGAATGATATCATAGGGGCCCCACTAGTTGAAACTCAGTGCTCTTAATCCAATTCAACTGACGATTTGTGCATCTGAGTCCCAGTTTGAGTTTTATCACGAGTTGCAAATCGCCTCCTCAAGCCATTTAGGGACATGTGGTCAATTTGGTCTGGGGGCATAAAATCCAAACCGAGTAGCATAACAGACTTCTATAAGCTCCCACAAATCTATTTGGCCAAGGCCCATGTGAATACACTATCCAAAAACACCCGACAGAGTGTTCTTTAAAATCGACCACCTCTTCAGAAATTGCACTATGCCTCATTGACCAAAATCCTAGTGTTGGAGATACTCCAACAAATAGTTTTTCGGTTGATGGAATGATAGTGTAGGAGCCCTAATAAATGAAACTTGGTGCTTTGGATCCAATGCAATTGATGGTTCATGCATCCGAGTCTCTTTTTGAGTTTTATCGATAGTTGCAACTCGCCTCCTCAAGCCATTCAAGGACATGTGGCCAATTTGGTCCAAGGGAATAAAATCCAAACCGAGTAGCATAATGTTGTTTTGTGAGCTCTTGCATGTATGTTTGGCCAAGTCCCATGTGACTACACTAGAAAAAAATGCTCGACAGAGTGTGCTTGAAAATTGAGCTCATCCTCAGAAATTGCAATATGCCTCATTGACCAAAACCCTAGTGCCGAAAATACTCCAACAAATGGTTTTTCAGTCGACGGAATGATAATGTAGGGTCCCCACTAGATGAGAATAAATGCTCTTAATCCAATGAAACTAACGGTTCATGCATATGAGTCGTGACTTGAGTTTTATCGCGAGTTAAAACTCATCTCCTCAAGCCATTTAGGGACTTGTGGTTAATTTGGTCTGGGGGCATAAAATCCAAACCAAGTAGCATAATAGACTTACGTAATCTCCCGCAAGTCTATTTGTCAAAGAACCACGTGACTACACTAGCCAAAAACACCTGACATAGTGTTCTTTAAAATCGACCTACTCTTTAGAAATTGCACTATGCCTCATTGACCAAAATCTTAGTGTTGAAGATACTCCAACAAATTGTTTTCCGGTCAATGAAATGATAGTGTAGGAGCCCCAATAGCTAAAACTTGGTGCTCTAGATCCAATGCAATCGACGGTTCGTGCATCTGAGTCCTGATTTGAGTTTTATCCATAGTTGCAACTCACCTCCTCAAGACATTCAAGAACATGTGGCCAATTTGGTTCGAGGGCATAAAATCCAAATCGAGCAGCATAATGTTTTTCCGTAAAATCTTGCATGTATGTTTGGCCAAGGCCTATGTGACTACACTACAAAAAAATGCTCGACACAGTGTTCTTGAAAATCGAGTTCATCTTCAGAAATTGCACTATGCCTCATTGATCAAAACCCTAGTGCTGAAGATACTCCAACAAATGGTTTTTCGGTCGACAGAATGATAGCATAGGGGCCCCACTAGCTGAAAATCAGTGCTCTTAATCTAATGAAACTAATGGTTCGTGCATCTGAGTCTCGATTTGAGTTTTATCACAAATTGCAACTTGTCTCCTCAAGCCATTTAGGGACATGTGGTCAATTTGGTCTGGGGGCATAAAATTCAAACCGAGTAGCATAACAAACTTATGTAAGCTCCCGCAAGTCTATTTGGCCAAGGCCCACGTGACTACACTAGTCAAAAACACCCGACACAATGTTCTTTAAAATCAACCTCCTCTTCAGAAATTGCACTATACCTCATTGACCAGAATCCTAGTGTTGGAGATACTCCAACAAATTGTTTTTCGATCTATGGAATGATAGCGTAGGAGCCCCAATAGCTTAAACCTAGTGCTTTGGATCCAATGCAACTGACGGTTCATGCATCCGAGTTCCGGTTTGAGTTTTATCGATAGTTGCAACTCACCTCCACAAGCCATTCAAGGACATGTGGCCAATTTGGTCCAAGGGCATAAAATCCAAACCAAGCAACATAATGTTGTTCCATAAACTCCCGTGTGTATGTTTGGCTAAGGCCCATGCAACTACACTAGAAAAAAGTGCTCAACAGAGTGTTCTTGAAAATCAATATCATCTTCAGAAATTGCATTATGTCTCATCGACCAAAACCCTAGTGCTAGAGATACTCCAACAAATGGTTTTTCGGTCGACGGAATGATAGCGTAGGGGCCCCCCTAGTTGAAACTCAATTCTCTTAATCTAATGCAATGGATGGTTCATGCATTTGAGTCCCAGTTTGAGTTTTATCGCGAGTTGCAACTCGCCTCCTCAAGTCATTTAGGGACATGTGGTCAATTTGGTTTGGGGCATAAAATTCAAACCGAGTAGCATAACAGACTTCTGTAAGTTCTCGCAAGTCTATTTGGACAAGGCCCATGTGAATACACTAGCCAGAAAAACCTAACACAATTTTCTTTAAAATCGACTGCCTCTTCAAATTTCACTATGCCTCATTGACCAAAATCCTAGTGTTGGAGATACTCCAACAAATTGTTTTCTGATCAATGGAATGATAGTGTAGGAGCCCCAATAGCTGAAACTTGGTGCTCTGGATCCAATGCAACTGACGGTTCATGCATCCGAGTCATGGTTTGAGTTTTATCGATAGTTGCAACTCGCCTACTGAAGCCATTAAAGGACATGTGGTCAATTTGGTCTGAAGGCATAAAATCCAAACCGAGCAACATAATGTTGTTCTGTAAACTCCCACATGTATGTTTGGCCAAGGCCCATGTGACTACACTAGAAAAAAACACTCGACATAGTGTTCTTGAAAATCGAGCTCATCTTTAGAAATTGCACTATGCCTCATTGACCAAAACCCTAGTGTTGAATATACTCCAACAAATGGTTTTTCTGTCAACGGAATGATAGTGTAGGGGCCCCACTAGCTGAAACGCAGTTCTCTTAATCCAAATCAACTAACAGTTTGTGTATCTGAGTTTCAATTTGAGTTTTATCATGAGTTGCAACTCCCCTCCTCAAGCCATTTAGGGACATGTGGTCAATTTGGTCCGGCGGCATAAAATCCAAACCGAGTAACATAACAGACTTTCGTAAGCTCCCACAAGTCTATTTGGCCAAGGCCCACGTGACTACACTAGCCAAAAACACCCGACACAATGTTCTTTAAAATCGACCTCCACTTCAGAAATTGCACTATGCCTCATTGACCAAAATCATAGTGTTGGAGATACTCCAACAAATTGTTTTTCGGTCGATGGAATGATAGCGTAGGAGCCCCAATATCTGAAACCTGGTGCTCCAGATTCAATGCAACTGTCAGTTTGTGCATCCAAGTCATGTTTTGAGTTTCATCGATAGTTGCAACTCGCCTCCTCAAGCCATTCAAGGACATATGGTCAATTTGGTCCGAGGGCATAAAATCCAAACTAAGTAGCATAATGTTGTTATGTAAGCCCCTGCATGTATGTTTGGCCAAGGCCCATGCGACTACACTAGAAAAAAATGATCGACAAAGTGTTCTTGAAAATCGAGCTCATTCATTGATTGGAATGCATTCATTAGGTCCCCATGAAGCCTTGATATTCTTCAACAAAACACAGGTCCTAGGCATAAAATCCAACTCAATCACCATGGTTGGTGTTTTGTCTACATGTCCATATTTATTATCTCTGGAAAAAGGTAAGCATATCCATGAAATTAAAACATTGTTGGTTATTCCTAGACTCACCATTCCCATGAAATCACAACATTCTTCTATGAAATGTAGGTTATGCTAGGAATAAAACCCAACTCAATCACTGTGGTTAGTGTGATGCCCACATTTCTAGATTAATTAGCTCTGGAAAATGGTAATTAGATACATGGTTATCCAATAAAAATAGGATTTGAATTTAATGTTGGTGTCGACAATGGTCTTATTGAAATGTAAAGCAATTATTTTTGGTTCAGATACATTAGTAAACCATTGTTTGGAATTCAAGCACTTACTCCATGGTGACTTGGTGAGGTTCCTCAACTTGTCAATGACATGAGCCTTGCTAAGAACCAAATAAAAAGTTCCAACACCATAATCAAACATAGTGTATGCAACATCTTGCGTCCATGGTTATTCCCTTTACATACAACAAAATAAATGTATGACTCTAGAATAGAGGAGAGTCAAGGTGACATCCAAATTCTAATTGTCAAGCATAATGAGAATTTAGAGAAAACATGGATAAGCATTAATGCATAATGTTATGAATTCTATCAAAGGTTATCATTTTGACAAGTGAATAATGTTATGAATGTTACCAACGAAGATCCTTTAGAGCCATGGTCGTTATGAATGTTATCAACAAAGATCTGATGATGAACCATGATTTTACTTATTTATATCATATTGCAATATTTATTTTCTCATGTGTGGCTAAATGTTGGCACCTACTTGAAACTTGTCCTC